>JAPYYS010000081.1:0-77207 GCA_030522525.1 Campopleginae sp. 14b
TAGCAAAAATTTTGCTCCAGCGGCACGGCACATTTGCTACTCCGACAAATCTGTCGTCGATTTGCATTTTTCGTTCTTGTAGCAAATATTATTTTGCTATCTTTTGCTGTTACAACAGCCCCATTTCTCTCCGTGTAAAAATTGGGCTTTTCAAATGTATTTAATTGTTTTTGCAAAATGGACGGAGCTTCGTAAGCGTAGAATGAAATTCTATTACAGCCCTTGATAAATTTCTCGAAACTTTTTAACAGAAACGTTGACCAATCATCGAAAGCAACTCAAAAAACATGAATCTATTTTGAAAAAATGGTTCGATGCTGAATATTTTGTTAGTCTCTCGAACAATTTTCGCTTATCTTTGCAGAGAATTCGAAATATTAAAAAACCACAGCAACGTGAATGCTTATTTATTTGTGAAGTTTATTCGAGTGGAATTTCGAACATTGCGATTGATTGATGGCAAATGTGTTTTTTCCCATTTTTCATATACATTCACACGCGCGGTCTTATCGAAAATATAGACGAGCGTTATTCGAACTCGTGTGCGTCACAAGACAGACCGAACGAGCATACATTTTCACGACTTTATTGCCTCTACGTGAGCTCCAAATGGCATCTCGATGTTAGCAAAGAAACAAGAAATATATGCATATATATATACCTGCATGTATGATATTGACGTATACACGCGTATACGAAGTGCAACGCGAAGAAAATGTAAGCGCGCAGCCGTCGACGCGATATCAATCGTCTCTCCTGTTGCATCGCGCCACACTATAGACTCGGAGTAGCATTTTTGCGTTCGTTTCTCAAGCATTCTCGTTCCAAACTACGAGCTCCAATAAAACTTCAACAATTTCCATTGTTATGGAAAAAAAAAAAAAAATTTCATTTGTTTTCTTTTATTTCATTAAAAAAAAAAAAAAAAAAAAAAAAAAAAACATTAAGCGAATATTCATTTTTCTAGAGATTTTCCGCTCAATCGAAACTTCAGAGACCCTCGCCAATTAATAATCATGCCAGTGCGCCCTAATGAGCGGTCACCCAACCAAGTACTGGCTCCGACCGAACTTCCTGCATATTAACGAGCGTGGTTTCTCGGTATTTAATTCCTTATCGGATTAGCAAAATGGTTAATTCATTCGCTCGATAACGAACACTGGGCTTAGGCTCTTATCTGCGGCGTTGAGTAAAGCCGCTGGACCATTTGGTCGATATCAATTTTTTAATTTCCAGCTCGTCAAACAAACCCCCGAAGCTGTTGACTTATGCTTTTGAACCGAGAAAGTATCAAAATTTGACGCCCCTCGTCGCGCCACCGAGAAAATGTTGCCAAACATTCTAAACCCACGAGTTTCAACATTTTTTAAGTTTTTCATTAAACACACTCCGCTTCCTTTGGCAAAGCAATTTCTGCATGACGGAAGGTGAAGAAAAAATGTGGGCAAAAGTATAAAAGACAGTAAATCTGAAACTGGGACTAAAAAATGATTTCTAAATGGCTGTAACTTTTTCGCAGCGACTTTATTCTCGCAGCCAGTGTCTCGACCTCTCCATCGAGTTATACTTTTTATTTTCTGGAGATAAGAGGACCCCGAATATTTTTGGACGGCTTGAGAAATGAAAAAATAGCGGAATAGATAAATCTTCGTAGATTAACGATTAAGAAATAATACTTCGCTTTTATTTCGTCATTTGTTTTTTTGCTGCTATCGAAACTGATTTTATAGAGACGAAGTTGAAAATGAAAAATCAGTGACACTTCGCGACGGAATGCTCCTCGAAGCAATTCCCTATTTTTCCCTCGACTCTTTCCCTCATTCTCCACGTTTTTCATCATCCATTCTCTTTCCCACTATCTCGATTGCACACAGCAAAAGAGAACAGTTCATCTCTTCTATTCGCTATTTCTATGAAACCTCGACTCATCGCCCGATGAATTGAAAATGCTCGATCCGAATAAAACGAAAAGAATTCCGTACGATCGGCAGCCGGAAAATTCAGTCAAAGCTCTGCCTGAATATGAAAAAATAGAAAAACAATGACAAAGATATGAACCGGAAGAGAAATGATGAGAAAAAACAAGAGTGGCGTGAAGACGAGCCCACGCGCGTTATCGCGATCTCCCGTAATAAATTACACAACCGCAATTAAGACAACTCGAGCTATGAATGAATCAAGAAGTTTGTTTTTCCAACACAAATTATCCTGCTCGAATGCCTAATCGTTCCAAAGCCCCGACCTTACACATGCCCCACGACATAATCCTATAAACACATTTTTTTTTTTTGCTTTTACTCACGTGAGCAATAATAGATCGACGCACCTTTCCTCTGTCCTCAATTAAAACCGCAATTTTCTTGCGGTAATCTAATCGCTATTTTTTTAATCCTTTTCGCTCTGGATCACACGCCTTTGCTTTTTGTAACGATCGCTTTAAAGCTCCTCGACTTTTAAGCAATAATTATCATTTCAATGGCCATTGAACTTTTTATAATTTCGTTCGAGCCCAATTAATTAAAAATGATGGAAAAAATGTTATTTATCAGTTTACATACTTGAGTAATTTTTGTCTTTGACTTGGCATGAAATAATTATAAAAATCGAGTGTGAAGCTGTGAAAAAAGGTGAGGCAAGAATTATTACACCTTGAACTTTCTCCTGGTTGAAATTTCGTAATGGGAATCGATTTCCATGGTGCGTAGATTGATCTCGATCGGTGACATTGGTCAAAGATTAAATTGAAGGAAAAATATAAAAAGTGTGTGGCAGCAATTTGGAGAAGCACAGACTTGGCGTCTTCTCAGTTGATTTAGCTGTGGCCTCGGACGAAATGATTGGTGGAATGGTAGAATATTGCTCGTGGCAAAAAGTATATGAACAATGACACTCGGTATGATGAGCTCGTCGATATGGTTCGATAAATATTAAGGATGATTGCAGGATAAATGGTAAGCGAGGTAAAATGGCACGGATCTTTTCGACAAATCGAAATATCGTTTTTCCAATTTTCTCTACAAAATCTTGAAAGAGCAAGGGAACTTCGCTAATGAAATATAAATAAGATAACTCGATACTGCTCGCTCGGTTCACGAGGGAGTCTAAACTTTTACAAACGATCGTGTTTCATATCAAACACACCCATAACCATTGACCAGAATTCCAAGCCCTTATCGTCGCGAGCATGTTTGCTATTCCTTCTTATTGCCGGAGCGAATCAAACGTCGCACTTGATCCCCAATATCCTCTTGTTATCGGAGAAGGGAAGGAAAACTCGTAAAAATTGCAACAAGAGTGCAATAGTTGGGTAAATTCTTTTTCGTAATAATGCAGAGAGCTAATTTTTTTCCTGCAGCAAAAGAAATATGCCGGGTCTGTTCATTTGAGGAAACTTGAGGGAGGAATCGAGTTTGTCTCTGCTCTCTAATCTTTTTTTCATTAAAACTCTTGCCCGGAGGCAAAGAAATCTATGGGGACTGGGTTCGAGCTGTCTAGAGAAATTTTTTAATTGCTATGATTAAGTGCTTTTTTACAATCGTATAATCATCAGCATGGATCATGCTCGTGAAGGAATCTAATTGGAAAAATATATTAAACTCGAAATTGCCATTGAATTATTTTATTTTAATTCGTCACAGTTATTGTTTAATTGGATTTTAATCAGGGCGCCAACTATTTTCAGTCTCCGTATAGAAACATGCAGGCATTTTATTCAGACTTTTATATTGAAAAGGAAAAAATGATTATTACGAAATGCGGCGCGCAGGCAACGAGTTCGCCCTGGGGGGAAAAAAAATATGGGGGTTAACATTGCCATGAGAATTAAAGCCTTCTCTTTAGCTTTTCATTCACGAGCCCGATCCCGGCGAAACACATTGAGTTTTCTCTCGGGAGGAATCGCGAGGGTGTCGTTGCGGCAAGACGTTCCAAGCCCTCATGGGTTTCTCCTTTTTTCCCAACTGCTATTAGCCTCTTCCCGACACTTTCGCCACGCAACAATGAATTTGGCTCGGAACATAATTTTTCTTTTCACGAAAAAAACATACCAGCCCAAAAGAATAATTTTCTTCTCTTCGAATAGCGGCCTTTCTTCCTCTATAAAAATCCATCATTCAGGAGCAAAAGGACAGTTGTAGGTTCAGTGATTAAAGGATTCGCTCGGGAAACCAGGGACTGCTGAATATTTCGCGAATTATCTCAACGTAAATGAAAAAAAAAAGCTCTCCAATTTTTATCCGCCAAAATTTCGTTCAATCAGAAAACAATTAAAACGAAAACAAAAAACAATGCAAGACTCTGCCACGTAAAATTGCTACACGCATAAAAAATAAAAAATAATTAAACAAAAAAAAAAACATCGCGATCTTGACAGTTTCGAATTTTTTATTTCACTCTAAATTTAGATTTTGATGCCCAACGAGACTCTTCATTTCTGTGCAATAAATAAAATAATGAGTAGATTGGAGCTGAATATTCAATCAACATTTTATGCCCCATCATAATTAAAATGTCAAGCGCGACCTTATGCAAGTAATTTTTTTCCTCTATAAAAAAGTTCATTATTAATTCTCGAAGCCACATAGCGTGTAAACTATAACTACGTGGTCATGAAATAAAAACAATTCAGTAGCTCTGCGGCGATGTGTAAGGGTAGGATGTACGAGGTCAAAAGAGACGCCTCGACGAAAACGCCTCTGTGGGGTTGACATCAAATTGACGTTTCATATCGTCTGGCATTAATTAAATATCAAAGGACATTGACAACAAAATACTCAAATAGCCATCGATGTGGGAGCTTCGAAATTCAAACTTTAGGCAGATAATTTAGCGAGCTTGGAAAATTTGTCATGAAAAAAAAAAAAACAAACTGCAGTCTGTGTTGAAAAATATTTGACAGCAATTATTTGACGAAAATGGAAAAAATAATTGAAAAAATTGAACAAAAATCATGAATAGAAATAAATATTTTCCGTTGCATTCGAACGTTGCCAAACCGCATCATAATAATTATTCGACTTCATGGCGCGATGGGATCGAGCGAAATAAATAAATGGCATATTTAAAAAGTAATAATCGATTTATCGATCGTGTATAATAAACCTGGAGATTTATCAGGCTGTATCGATCGACAAACAGCTGATCTATGGCGAATGTTAATTTAGCTACGAGCTTGCAGGAGCCCCTTATCCGGCCAACCCCTCGCTTCCTTCCTCGAGATATTTTTTCGATCATCCGATAGCCACTTAACGTTCGAGATAGTAGATTTCAAAAGGATGACGCGGGTTCTTTATATGCGAAGCTGACCGTGCAATCGATTGGGACGTTCGTCCATCGACAAAAGCCTCGGAGAGTGCCTGCACTTTGTGGCCATAATCGAACATCCCGCGCGCACTTTGGCGTCGAGTTATCTTTTGGAAACTCCTGTTTTTTCTGGCTCGTCTTTTCCTCCGGAAGTTTCGCTATTATTTCCAATTTTATTATGGGAATGCGGAAAATATATCGCGGTAAACACGACCCAGAGACAATTTAGTCCTCTAGCAGATAAAAGGGCGGAAGGAAAGTTGGGCGGAGGGTTCGTTTTCGCAACTCTAATACATAAAGACTCTTGTCTCGTTAGACGAACCCAAATATAGGACAATGTTGACCTTCCAGTCTCTGAAACGAGCCCATAACATCGCCGATCCTTGCCTTTCAAACCCACCGACACTTTTTATTGTATCTGATCGCCTTCTCTGTCCTTTTCGCTCTTCGCCGCGCCATAACCTGTCACTTACATTTTTTTTTATATCATTTCCGCCTATACGACGCTTTCAATAACAGTTGTTGCAACTTTTTGTGCCTGCCGCGCGCAATATTCACATTTCCATATTTAACGAGTACATTAATAAATTTCGAGCATCATTCTATATGAGTGATGATGGCACGACGATAGGTCAACGCGGTTTTCACCTTGGATTTTCCTACGATTAATATCCCAGAGAAAATCCTTAATATCTAAAAAAAAAAGGTTGACTCAAAAAATCATTTTATTAATATTATTCTCGCCTCACGAGCCCCAGAAATGGTCGGACAGATTATTACGATTTTATATTAGCTAATGAATGACGAGGGATCCGTTCTAATGGTATCTTCGGCGATAAATCACTGGCCTCGTAATTCTCTGACTCCGGTCACTATTCCTTAGCGGCTCGTTTCGTGTTTCATGAGCTCGGAAGTGGATTATTATTTTTTTTTTTCATTATTCGATCATTATTTTTTCGATATCGTTTTCGAATCGTCGCAAAAAAATGTTTTCCATGTTCTCATAACATAAATTACAAAGAAAAAAACAATTATTTCGATCGTTTATTTATTTTTTTGCTTTCCTTTCGTCCCGACGAGTTTTTTGCTCAATGAAAAAATAAAAAATTATGTTTTTTACATGAAAAACTTACTTCGGCTAAAATTGCATAATATTCCATTAATTATTAGGCAAGTTTGGAGGTCCGGTGCGGGCCTGAAAATCGCGTGACAAGAGCAAGAGCCTCTCGTCGTCAGCCTCTCCAACAACAATGAGCTACTTCAATCTTCGCCGTGATGCACTCGAGCCAATTTCATACGATCGCGAAGCTCACGAGTTTATCTTCGCGATAAGCATTTTCATCGATCATTGCACACTCAAAATGCCGATAAAAAAAATAGCTAACATTTTTTTTTTTTTTTAATCAACAATTCTCACTGGCACTTGCACTTTTGCGTAATTTTTAGAGATTCAATTCAGCCCGAAAACTCGAAAAATTCTTCAAAGTTCCATGTTTTTTTTTTTCTTCCAATTTTGGGAAAAAAACTTTCAAATATTCACGATTTTTTGTTTCACTTTACGTATCGGTGGTTTTTGGTCCTTCGTAGTTTGTATTTTAACGTAAAATCAATTATTTTTCATTTTTTCACGAACGTCTCACAGCGATTTTTCATAAAAAATGAATGAAAAATATGCACGCACTTTTTTTTATAATTATTTTGATATTTTTTGCATCGCGTCACTTCTTCAAGAAAATCATGCCACGAGTTCCATTGAATTTCGAAGGAGTTTTCTAAAATTGAGCGCACGAGAAAACGGAACGGATCTCCGTCCGTTTCGCGCGTAACCGCGACTATCAACCGACTGCGGGATACCCGAACGAATAGCCAGAGATGCGTGCTACGCGAGCTCTCCTCCACGAGTTGCGTCGTCTTATATATATCTACTATGGTTATAACTTTACCACGGGGTGAGGAGGATCGAGAGACTTGTATGCCCCTTTCCGAGTTTCTTTTTTAAAAAGATAATCAAATTAGCAATTTTTCGGTCCATTTTTTTTCTCCTGGAAATAAATAAAATGATCCTCGAGCTTTAAAAAAATGTTCGGGAATCTAACGTTTTTATTTTTGTTTTATTTTATTTGTTAAAACTTTTTCACCACAGTTTTTGTCTGTACTAAGAAAAAAACAGATGAAGGTTTTTGACGAGGAGGCTGACGAAATATTGACAGCAATTTATTTTCGAGTGCACGGGATACGAAGAAGAAAAGTTGTTGTATGCAACGCCCTTGTCTCGAAATTGCATCTCTCCTCTCTCATTCCCCTAGCGAGAAGAGGCTATTAAATGGGACAGAGTTTCCTCCTTTAAATTTCGTAGCTGAAAGCTTCCTCCAAATAAGGAAGCTCTCGGTCCTCATATATATAAAACAAGTGTTCAAAATCGTGTGTCATTTTCACGAAGCCACGTGAAACGCTGTGAGCTCCCCGTTTCTGTTCACTTGCAATATATCATTTTCTACTGTGGTTTCCCAAACGAGCGTAAAAACCGAACAGATTCCACAAGCATCCGCAAAATAAGTCGATTCGACTCACTTAACCTCAAAAAACGAATTAGAAGGGAAATTAATCCCGAGGGGTCCATTTTCCCACCAATATGCATGATATCGCAAACTTTTATACCGAAGAATGAAATATTTTTCTTCACGATCATCTGATTCCCCGGAATTTCGATTTACCAATCATTTTACCATGTTTTGTTTCGTGAACCTCGAGTTTTTCGAAATTCTTAACCCTATTTGAAAAATAACAATAATAATAGAAACTCCGAAAATAGTGTGTGATACGTTTGGAGCCGGATTCGAACGTGTTGTAGAAAACACTTTTTTGAAAATCTATGCTCCATTATACACTAAATTAATGTGCTATTTCCGGCCTGACTGCGACTTCTATCCAGAAGGTTCACCTTATCAACGTCGGTCCCTAAAAGCTTTGGAGTATCGAACGATTTATAGTGTATGGCGTAATGGAAGAATTTATGTACACGAAAACTTGGCATAGAATTCTAGATAACGTAATGGATTAGGAGTCAATTCATTGTGTACGTACAGGTACGTGTATTTATAATTGTCTTCTACTTTTATCTATTCGATACGACGAAAAATTTGTGAATTATTTGAACGCGGGAGGCCAACTGATATTTTATTTCGGAGTTATTTCGTGGGATGCAAAGAATTCGTGAGTCGCGCAGCCAAGTGGGATTTTTGACAACGAGTGAATGCTGCATGGTGGATTGGTATGGCAGGAGTCGACTGTGCAGCAGCTGGCAGCTTACCATCTCGCAAAAATGACTGTTCATTTTTTAAAAATATTTAAAAAAATGAATGCCAAAAAGAATTAAAATCATTTCCGATTTCCAATTGCCAAGAAACATGAACCGGAGGCTACAAAAACTTGGTCTGCTTGTATGGCCAAGAAAATAAACCCGGGAAAGTTTCCCATTAACTTTGCGACAGGGCGGGGCACGGAAGCGGCAGAGGGGAAGAGACGCACAGTATTTCTGTCGCTCGCTCGCTTTGTATAGTGCGCGAAGAGTGGGGATAAGCCGCTTTTAGTGGAGTGTTAGGTCAGGGTAGGCCGATATTTACGCGATGGGTAAAGGACGTATGCCCAAACGTAAGCAACCGCGGCTTGCGCCCTAATGACTCCAAGAACCATATGACCGATCCTAATCCTTCAAAAGATCCTGTTTTGCATACTATAGTCAATTGAGTACTGAGTTTATTTCAAATAAAACTCTTTTCGACCATTGGAACTCGGCAATTAGACTTATTGTTAACGGATTTGTATTACAACGAATGTCTTACTGACGTGAAAATATAAAAACTGATAGTTTTGCGAACCCATCGACGCCAATGTAAACCCAAATTACCATGCTGGCACATTTTTACCAAGCAGGTTTTTCAAAGAATTATGTGAATTCTTCAACCGATTTCTGTGCTCCACGTCTCATTTTGTGTCTCGGCTGATCCTCTACCAAATGTACGACGAGAATTTTTTCAAAACTCAACCGTTAAATTGTTGCAGAGAATTGTTTTTTGAGTGAAAAAACTTTCTCGTAACTAATTTATGAACGAAACAACTTTAAAAAAATGAAAATGGAACGTGGTGAATCCCAATTGGTTGAAAAAGACATATGATTCTTTGGATTAACCTCTAGTGCAAATGCGCCGTCGTGAAAAATTACATTTATCAGTTGAGGGTTTTGCACGACTAAATATGATTTTGAATATTTCTTCACGTTATTAAAACCGGCTGCGATGCAAATCTACTAACTATTCAATTCTTAAAAGAGCCTGCTAATGCAGGACAGGATTTAATTACTTTTAAAAAAATGCATGGTCCTTTCTTGAACCCTCGGCCAAATTATATCGCATTTCCCTCAGCGAAGCCAGGTAGTGTGGGCACAAATAATTACCCATCGTTATAATTGAATGAGGATTAAAAACCCGGCGTCGGACAGCTGTCGCATCTCTTGGCGTCGAGCCGTTTGGCGCGTCTTTGGCGCTGGATACTTGACGTCGATTCGTCGAACTGCTTTTACTCCTTCTCTTTGATAGTTGATAGTTGGCGTCGAGCTGCCCGCCCCCGCATTCTCTGCTCTACGCGCTGTCGTGTCGCGGTGCTCTTCATTCTCGCTTCTTCCGTAGTTGCGGTAGGTCGTTCAGTACGACTTTGACGATAACCTCTAAATCAATATAATTTCCATACGTCACACGGTCACGTGCGTTATTTCATTTGTTTTCTTTTCATTAGTGAATCGGATAAAATTTATCAACGAACTTCTTCCATCATATCAGCTAAACACAACGGGAATACCATGAATCTTTACCAGGTAATAATTTGTTTAACGCCATTATATCTTCGAAAATACCTGTTTTTACACCTGAGTGGGAACTGGTGTCCTTGTTGGTTTTTAATTGTTTGTGTCAACACGTGGGGCGACAAGTTCTAAAAGGTTAAGTTTCCACGTAAAGTAGAAAAGAAATTATAACCAAACAAATGTCCCAAAAATGGGACATTTGTTTGGGTGCCACTCGATATTCAAGTTAATTCTTTCTCGATTTTTATCGCGATATGTTTGTCGTTTGTTCGCAGAATCCACAAAGAAGATCCTTGGAACAAGTCGAGTTGCTGGTCGTGAAACGTGGGAATCTCCAAGCCATACCTGCCCTGGTAAGTTCTTTCATTTTCACGTTCCCAAAAACACGTTCTTACAAAAAATATTTCTTTTTGCATTCATACAGTTTTTTTTTTTCAACAACGCAATTCAATATTCCTTACTTCAATGCCGCATCGCATTAATTATTTGCAGAGCGAAGTTTGGATGGAAAAAACAACATTTTTGGAATACAAAGCCCCAAAAATTGTATCGTCCAATGGCAATGAGATCTTCGGCGCCAGAGGGCTCTGGCGCGAGTTAGTGCAAACTATTACAGCCGATTTGAAATGGTTACTGCGTCTGCCATTTTTCCAATTCTGGTCCAACGTTGTTTACAATCCAACGATCGGAGATTGTCTGGTTTCTTGTCTTCAAGAGTTCCCGACTTTCCACACTATTCAAAGTTTTCCTCATGACTACCACATGCGCGAAACTCTTGAAGAATTGCGTCACAAAGTTTTCCTTGTTCTGGCACGTCTAGTCACCAGCAAGGAAAGCAAAGAAGCATTCATGAAGCACCACATCCACGCCGAGTTTCTCTATGACAAATATTTACTCACTGTTCCTATGATGCTCGACATTTGCCAACACTACGGTCGCGAGAACCGCGAACACGTTCAACAAATGCTATCAACCGCAATGATGTTGCAGCCCTTGTACCGCGGCGATTTTTACGCCGCCGCCAATTTCTTTGTCAAAGTAAGTAAACCAGTCGTCGTTAAAAAAACGTACATTTTATTGAGGAAGTTTTTGGGTTTTCTTGTTTTTTGTGAAATTATTTCGTTCGTCATTATTTGAGGAATTTTCTATGCAGGTTCTCAGGATGGTCGACGAGCGATTCGAGGACCAAACAATTCCTTCGGCAAGCGGGCCTATTCCACTCGCCGAGCGAAGCTCGAGCGCAATTTTGTCGATGAACGAGTTGGAGGACCTCGTTATTCACCTGCTTGACGTATCATCGAATATTTCCATTTTTTTGGCTTGTTTTCCGCCTGCTAGCGATTTTCTGAGCAACGAAGACCTTATCAACGAGTAAGTCATGCATGTAAAAGCAATTTTCTACTCTTTGAACCCCAACAATTAAGCAACATTGATCGTGAGTATTAATCATTTTATTTATTTTTCAAGAATCATCAATATCTACGCTAACACGATCCCAGAAATGTACAGAAGATTAGAGCCCCTTAAGCACGATGACGAAACGATTGCGAGGTACATGGAACTGAAGCATCGGCTCGATGTGTCAAGAGTCGAGTTGCTCAAAGTCTTTCGAGCTATCACGTATCACAGTATTGAGGAAATATTGGCAGCCCCGTAAGTTTCACAGAATAATAATGCAATCGTCTGGCATATTCAATTTTTCGTTTTCGTTTTACTCAATTTTTGTCGCTCCTTTTTACAGGAACCCATCGAAGGTGCCTGGAGCTTTGACAAAAGTTGAGCAATTCATCGATTACCTCGACAAGGCCGTGAGCGAGAGGGAATTCATGATCGACTATAACAACTGGCACCCGATCGAGATTGATTTGAATTTAGTTTCACAAATCAGTCAAGACATGTATCCTTCTCGTAAGAATTTTCCGCCGGAGGTTGTAAAATTCACTCGCACGCAGATCGAAACGGGCAAAAAAAAACAGAGATTGTCAATGAAAAAAATGCCCATCAAGATGTGGGAAACGATTGTCAATCGGCAAATAACAAAAAACCAGAGGAATTGATCCTTAGCCCAGAAATCAATAGTGACCCGGTCAAATACAGTTTTATTAAAAAATCTGTAGCCGCAGAACTGGAGCATTATCAAAACAAAAAACCACCGACGACAACGACGAGCAGTGTGACTGTGAGTGAGCGAAATACGCAGGAAATTTTTATTTTATTTTTTTATCATCGTGTTCAATGTTCGATCAAAATTTCAGATCCCAGCACCAATCGCTGGAAGCTCACGAGAACCTGCTGCAGTTTTGAACGCTGAACCAAGGAACGCAGCAACCAATGGAATGGCGAGAAAAACTCCGGAGGAATTGTATTCTCTCATAAGCGACGTTAAGGACATTCTCTGCGACCTTGGCGAAGGATTCATCGAGGTAAACAAATATGAGGATTGAATCTGTCGATTGCACAAATACCGAGACACAGAGTGGCTTTTAACACGAAATTTCATTGCAGAAATGTTTGGTGCATTACAATTATGACGTGGCCACTGTCATTAACGCAGTTTTCGAGAATTCCTTGCCGGAGAACCTGAAAGCAGTCGACAGATCTCTTCCGTATATTCCACCAGATCCAGAGGTGAGTTTTCCAGATTCGACGAACTTGTTTTCCTCATTGCAGAGAAACAATTGGAAAATCTTCCGTCAATTTCTATTTTTTTTTCAATAATTCAACGATATCGAGCCCTAAGAAAATTAATTAACAAAAAATGTTCATTATTTCTTATTCATTGAGATAATTGATAATATTTGAGGATTTTAATATTCGATTTTCTCTCAAATTCCAGGAAGCGGCTGCAGCGATCGATCGCGTATTGGGCAGTGAGAGATTGAACGTTTTCGACAACGATGAATTCGACGTTATGACGCGAGACGTAATCGACAAGGACCGAGTTCGCAAAGGAAAAAAGTAAGTTGTTGCAAAGAATCGCTGTTTTGTTTATTCAGAAAAACTAACAAAATGAATAATTCAACTAAGTAAGATATAAAATTGCCATTTCAGGAAAGACAAGTACAAAAACTTCGGTCAATTAATCAACGATAAATCTCACATGAGAGAAACTAGCGAGATTTATCAGAAATACAGCATTATCCAGGACGAATATGACGACGAGTACGACGACACGTACGACAGTCATGACGTCGGGCCAAACGGCCTGGACGAGCCGTTGGAAATGGACGGTAGAGCTTTTACAACGCCCAGGGTACGTAGCAGAAAAATAAGATCAAACCCTCCCTGAAAATTTTCATATTTTTGCTCAAATTTACAGAAATTAATGAAAATTTTCAAAAATTACGAACACTTGGGATGATCGAGTAAAGAGAAAAAGACAAAAATCTCGACTAAATCAACTAATAAAAGAAAAATAAATGATTAAATTTCAGGTCTTGCGACGGGATGAAAAACGCGAAGTTGAGGACGACGACGAGGATCAGGAAGAGGGCGAGATGGAAGAGGGTCCGAGCCGAAGCCAAAACGATCGCTGTAATTTCGTTCAAGATCCAGCAGAGATGAGAGCGCGTGCTGAGCAGCGAAGGCTTTCGAAACGAGGGGGTGGAGCGGCAGGAGGAAGCAGGGGAGCTCGTGGCGACGTAATCGGTGAGTAGATCGTTCAATAAATAAGCGAATTATTTAGAAAGAGTTGTTTATTATTTGCAAAAATAAAATTTCCATTATTCGGAATCCGAATAATTAGCAAACTTAACGAAATTTCTTACATTTTCGTTGCTGTTACTTTTTTCTTAGGTAAACCCAAGGGCCAGGGCAACGATAAAAATGTGCTGATCAACCGGGATCGCAAAAATGCGAACAAGGCGTCTCGCGCCAATCACAATCGGCGAAGTGGCGCTGATTTCAAGCGAAGACAGGGTATGATGCCGTAATTAAATGGCAAAAACAAAATACATGTCGCAGTCAAAAGGAGCACACAGTATTCTGCTGCATTACGATGTCAGTCAATCGTTGAATGTTCAACGTCACTTCTATATTTATATATACAAATATATAGTCGAATATGCATGAAAAATCTTTTATTTTTTATGGCAAATCTAAAAATTACTGTATTTATCAACCTTGATGGTGAGAAGCAAAAAAAAAACGATCTATCATCGCTATCATCGAAACTGCCACTTTTATATTCATTAATAAAGTTCGTGAATTTCTTAAGCTAACATTCTGTCGATAAAAAGATCGAAATTTCTTGAAAATTCGAAAATAACTCGTTTCCCTATTTCCCTCATGTGTAGAACGAACCATCTATATTTTTATCGATCGAAAATCGTTACTTCGGCCGAAGGATTTTACTCCGAAAATATATAATTAAATTTCTCCATAAACTTCCCATAGGACGTTTGAAGGTTTGGAAACTGTTTGGCTGACAAGAATCCGTGACCCATTCTTAATGATCCTTAACGATAGTGAGACTTCTTATTCGGTTGATTTGAGCGTTGAGAAGCGATTGAAAATTTTCATCGTTCATGTTAGTGGCGACTCGTGAATCTTCATTAGCGGACATGAATGTGGTGAATAGTCCGGTTGCTTGGCCATAATATTCCAATTGTATCATAATCAGAGCGTGGACGCTTGGTTTCATATATTCGAGTCGTTTGTGAAGAAACCAAGGCAGAGTGACGAGTAACCTCGAGTGCAAAGTGCGTAATTCCTTGGCAGCAATTTCCTCAGCTCGTTTTTCACGCTCTAATTTAGCCACGTGACTGGCGCTTTTGTCGCGTTTTTCCTGAAGCTTTTTCACACGCTCGTACGAATATTTCCAAACGTTTACCAAATCCTCGCGCCGCTTAATCGCCTCGGCAACGATACTGAATTCGTTCAACAATTTTTTCAATGGCTCGATAAACGTTCTGCTTAATAACATTGTTAAATCTTGCACCGTTTTCCCTATTTGAGTCGTTACCGAATGATAATTCTCCACCATCCTCCGAAAATCGTCGCTTAAGTGGACCAATCCGCATTCCGTCAGATTTGTGCTCAAACCAACATCCGCTCTATCCAAATTTGATATCGCCTCCACGTAGCGTTTGGCCTCCTTCGTCAATCTTTTTATCGTGTCCTGAACACTGAATTCCACATTTCTTAAAGACTCTCGAAAAAAATCCTCAATAAAGAGTGAAGAATTTATTTTATTACAGAAATTCTTAAAGTAATTAATCAGTTGTGAAGCGTGAGGCTCGTTGGAATTGGGTGGACAATGAAAAACAATTCAGGGCTTGAATTAAATCTAATAAAATTCAACCAAAGTTCATTCGATTAATAGAAAGATCCAAAATTACTGGATAAGTCGCTGGACGGCGATGTCCAATTGTATATCCTCATATTGGGTGAGGAGCGGTTGAGCAGGTGTTGGCCTCTGGCTGAGATGATTTTTGCGTAGTGGATTCCTTAATGTAGCCACGGATTTGATTAGATTAACTCTAAGGCTAAAGAGAATTTGATAAATAAAGGAAATAAAAATTTCGACTCACCAGGTCATGTCTCGTTTGTGTTCGGAACAGAGGACATGAGAAAAAACGAAACGTCAAATGAAAAAAGGCACTTAAAAATTTAGCCTTAAAACCTTGCAATAACAAAAAAAAGCAATTAAACTACGAGTGTCAGTATGCGTGCGATTCACGGTAACAAAAATGTTTTTAATCATCATTCAATCCGGATACCAGGCTGGAATTTCAATCTGGACAACCAAGAAAAAACAATAACCATGGAGTAGTTTTTATCTTTTGTAAACAATCAAGACATTATAGATCGCGACTGTGTCTCGTGAGTGTGAATTGTCAGACTGTCAAAAGAGGGCTTTTCATAGAAGGCTGACGTCACGGAGATGTCGCCACGTTAGCGACGAGGTGGAGGAGAAGTGGACGAAGGATCGTAAAGACGAGAAATATTGGTCCGCAGCCAGCGCTCTCGGCTCTCTCGGGACAAAGTGTCGTGACGTTTTTTTTTTAACTCGTGCGTGTTTTTTCGTGTGCGTCAGCTGACGTTGTGTGGATTCGTGATTGAGACTTCTCAACAATTTAGCGACAATGGTGAGCTTCGTACGATATTGTAATCATTATTTCAATAAAGAATATTTAAGGGCCTCAGTATTATCGTAGTATCTGTCAGCTTCCTGTCAAAATATCAAAAGGTTACCTTCCATTTTTGTATCGCTTATTGAACCCTTCGTTTTGCGACCTCTCGCGCGATATCCCTTAGTCCTCAGCCAATCGTTAACAAAACAAGCCAATATTTTTTCTCCCCCTTCGACTTTTTTTCAATCTCATTTATTCCCGCACTTTTTTTACATTCAGTTTTTGTTCTCATGAAACATTCTTCAATCTTCCAGTCTTTCCTGGGAGGAAAACTTGCCTCGATCATGGAAAGACCCGGAGAGGATCCTGCCTCAAAAGATGATGTCCCCTGGTGGATGAAATATGCCGGCAGAGGTCTTGGCACCGTCGGGAGCTTCAGTATGGTTCCATTTTTATTTTTATGTTTATTCATTCTTTTTCATGGATTCTCCATCACTTCAATCAACTGGACATGGATTGATTGGGCAGAAAATAATGAAAATAATCCATTTGTTTACCTGCTCAAGACAGCAACTTGCCCAGAATTTTTCAGCATTGTCAACTGTATTTACAACTAGCAAAACATTGTTTAGCAGCTATTTCATGAGTTTTAAAATTCTGAAAAAAAAACTTCCATATCAGAGAAAAATTTATTCTTTTTCGTGGCGTCCAAGGAAACAGAGCTTTCTTTTTGCAGTTGCCATATTTCTGGGAGCTTGGAATTGTGTGGGCGTTCTTCTCGGTTCCATTGACTGTTTTTTGAGTGGAATGTGGCAAATGGTCAGCGCATTTTTGGTTATTATAATCGAGGCTCCTTGCTGCTGCATGTTCCTTGATTTTGTACAAAGCCTGAGCGACTGGGTCGAGCATAGGCCCTACTGGAACAGAGCTGCAGCTTATTGCGGGTAAATGATACACTTTTGACCTCTAAAATGACCTTGAAATTGAATTATGTTATTCGCACCTGCAAACATGACTTTTCTCCTCTTTTTGAATGTTACAGACTCGCTCTGCCTGCGATTATTCTCTGCCCAGGATTGAGCAGTATTTTCGGTAGCGGTATGATTTTTGGGACCGGAGTAATCTACGGTATGATGTCTCTGGGCAAAAAGTAAGTAATGGGTCTAAAAATTAAAATCATGCAGAAAACGTCAAGAAATTCGAAGCACAAAGAAAAAAAATTAATTTTTTTTCCTCGTGGTTCAAAACGAACATTCCTTTTGCTTTGGGTGTTGGTTCCTGCACTCGGTGCACTGAAAAAAATTCATTTTTCATCTAATGGTGTTTCCCTAGAAATAAGTTCTCAATCGCTGAATTGACGGATGTTACAAATTTGAATTTTCAAACAGCATGAGGGAAGATCTTTTACAAATTTCTCGAATGAACACGCAATTGTAAAACCTCGAAAATGTTTGGTAAAAGAATTTGTAACATTTGGAGCGTTTTCCTGTGGGGTTTTTTGTTGAGCTTTGATTTACGGTTCCTGGGATTGCTGAAAATTTCTCTCACCAAACCACTAATTGTTTGTGTGAAAATTAAAAACAAATGAAACACAAAAAACGCAGAGGCGGAAAGCCAGAACCAACCGGATTGGCATCACCATCGGGACTGGTTTCACCGACTCAGCCACAGCCTGGTGCGGTTCCCAGCACCGATCACCATACGACCTTGATGGAGGATCCGGATGTTTGGCGACCGACATAGATTCAGGAATAACAAACAAACAAAAAAATTAATAAATAAATTAACCACTACGCGCCACACTAACCAGGCAAAAACAAAAAACATTTTCAATGCTTGCTTTTTAATCGTTGTCATGTCATCAATTTATTCGTTTGTACATTTCTAGTGGAAAATTGCACGTGAGAAGAAAAAATCTCAATTTCCGTCCACGTAACTTCTGAGTCAGATGTTGTGAAACTCTCTTCGCACTCTCATTTTGTTTTTATCGTCCTTGGATTTAAAACGACGAACAAATTCATTTTCATTCAAATTATTGGCTTTCGTATCTTTTCCGTCGGAAATGGCGCTATTTCAGAGAAAAATGCATGCCAGTTTTTCAGCTGCACGTTTATTGCATGAGATGAACATTTCCAATGCTGTAAAAATAAGCTACAAACGAATTGTGGAGCTAATTTAGAATTTTCAATGCAAAATACAATGTCTGTTGATATTCATTGTAAAGTGTGTAATTTGAATTAATTGGGTAATTAATTCTAAAATCTAGGGCCCCATTGGATGCGATGAGAAACGCGGCAACGATGGAATCATCGACTGTTGATAGTAAATCAGGAATGCATTCGAACCTCGTGGACAACGCTCAACCAATGGGACTGAGTAACAAACCCGATAGCAACGTCTGACCTTCCTTCCTGAATGATTTTCACGAGAAAAATTGGGAAACAACGATCCCGGTTCATCAACGTAGAAGGATTTTTTTTCTTGTGACGTATCTCCGAGGAAATATCACGTTCATCAGCATTGAATGAATTTTTTTTTTTCATTTCTTTTTTTTCATCAGCAGTAGCGTGTGTCAAAAGAACATTGTGATGATTGACTCCGATAGCGACTGACGAGTGATCACTGATAAGGCGATTAATTTTTTTTCGTCCCTCGATTCGTCACCGCGAAGCGTGCGTATGTTACGATCCACTATCTTTCTTCTTCCTCGTTTTTCTATTACCATTACGTTCCGATAAACACGCATATTTGTTTTTTCACTCAAGCACCCTCGTGCGGGTGCTCTAGTCATCCTCGCGTCTTCGTGGTCGATATTCAATTGAAAGAATGAAAAACTAGCGATGAATTATCCGCAGACGAAATATTGAGGGACGAAACGAAATGTTGACGTTTCAACTTCTGTGAAAATATCCGGCAGATATCGTAATTACAGTCATTCCCGTTGTCGATTTATTCGTCTCTCAGAATATTTTCAATCGAACGAAAATTGGCTCAGAAAATGTCGGTTTTTCTATCCCGAAACGTGAAAAACTATTCAATGATAATTTGTGCTCTCGGAGGTATTTTTTCGATGCATAACCGTCGCCAGTTTCGTTCGGGATTCCGCAATGTCAAAAATTCGAGAGAGACGCAAAGAAAATCAAGCCAAAGGCTCCACTTTGAAGATAAGAAATCTCCCATGATCTCTATGACGAGTTTTTTTCTATTGCGACTATTTTCCCAATTTTATTATCTCCATTATTTGGCTCGTCGTGATTTTCGAATTTATATTTATGCGCGCACGCTCGTCAGAAAAGAGAGCAAAATTGAAAATCGTTCGTTCGAATCTTCCTGTGCATTCCTACGCTCGGTTATTTTTAATCTGCGTTTTGACTTCCTTCTCCCAGTTTTTCATTGTACGACATAATTTATTAAGAGCAAAAGACTACGATTAACGAAGTTGTTATTTCAAACAATTCCCAAAAGTTCCTTCTTGCTCTTTTCTTCCTTTTTTAAACTTCGTTTTCCAGAATCATTTGACAAAACAGTTTTTTAAATATTGAGTTTATATTTAAGCAAATTTTTCCGAAGCCCTCGAACTTTCTTCCCATCTTTTTTCTTTATTTCGCTCTGCCCTCGGTTAGTTTCTCGAACTTGATATTTGTCACGCTCGAAATGCGATCCTCCGGCTCGTAACGTTTTAATGACCGTGCGAACGAGTTATTCGAAAGCGCGTGAGTTAATAAATTTCGTTAATTGCTGAATGAAAACGTGTGCGATGCGTTTCGTTTAGCAAAGATACAGCATTGGTCTTGTTTCTCATTTCAAGGCCTCTGCATTTAAAAATGGAAAATTGTGTCGTTTAGAGATTTGCATTTTTGGGCTGTTTGTGAAATTGATCGTTATACAAAATAAATATGGATGAAAATCAATTATTGTAAGTTAAGGAAAAAGGCCTCGTGTGAGAAAAAAATATTTGACACTTTTTCTCGACCTTATGACAAAATTTAGGGCAAAACAAAGCTGTTTACACTTCAGTCTATGTGTAATCGAGGTACAAAAACTGTATTCACATACCCATACACACACACATACAAAACATTCACCATCGAATCGTATCGAATCGAGCACTTTTAGGATCGTAAGAAAAATAATGAGGAAACAAAAGGTAAATGACACAAAAGCACTATCGATGTACTAGAAAAAAGAATAATCGTATAGTTGGTTATCGTAATATAGTAATTTTAATTGATTGATTCATGAGAAAGAATTGATTGATTAATATAGAGGAAAGCATATCGTTGCGAACGCCTGACATTTCCACTGATCCATGTTGCAGTTCAATAGTCGGAAATACCATAAATTGAAAAAAATTCCATCACAGATAGTTTGCTTACGAATAAACGAAATATTCTCGTCCTCCATGCTTGCTTTTATTCACTCGACAAGTGAACGATTCAGTTGGTTATAGAAAGCGAACACAACATTCGAACTGCGTGCTCCAGAATCGAATATCGGAAAGGAATATGCGTTTATACGCCAGAGATTCGTAGATGCCGAATAAAAAATTTAGTCTTCGATGTCGTACGCTCGTTACTTCGATCCCAAACGAATCGAGCTATTATGAATTTCCGTCAATTAGTACATTCTTGTTCATTATTCGATATAAATCTCGACGAATCCGAGGAGTTCCCGCGACTCTTGCGTACAGATTGTAAACAAAGTTGTAAACAATTATACATATTAAAGTGATGTGAATGAAATTAAGTATTTATTTATCTCAACCAAAAATCAACCCTCAGGCCGTTCGAATCGTCAGCGAGCGAAATAAAAAAATTCAGACCCTTTCCCGTGAAAACTCAAATTCCATGTTCTCGCTTTCTTATTGTTGAAGATCGATCGACGGACGAAACATCTATAATTATTTCAGGAAAAATCATTATCGATAAAGATACGGTCGAAAATGAAATTTTTATCCGCTCAAGAATTGAGTTTTCTCTTCATTTTTATTTCAAATCACAATTTATGACTTCACGTCTTCAAATTTAGGTGATAACATCCTAATATATGATTTCATAATGGACATTCGTGTCGAATAATGTCAGTAGTGTGGTAGTGTGATTCCAGCAAACACTGTACACAAATCTCGTGACATAACCTTTCTTTTCTACGGTGCTAGTTTAACCTCAGAATTAGCCTCACGCTCCGATATGTTGTGGAGCTGAATTCATTAATGAAAGAGACTTATTAATCTGAAGAATCGTTTGCTGCGAATGTCAACGCTACTTTATACCATCTGAAAATCTATAACCTCTTTTACGTAACCTCAAGGACTCGAAAGCGTTTTTGCATCATATTCTGCAATTTTGTTACGACGGTTCCGCGACCGATAGTCTCCAATTTTTGGCATTTTCAATCTTGCCAGTGCACCAAAACTTATCCGTAGATTAAGCGACGTCTCAACAATTTCAATTGTTACCGAACCGTCTTATAAAGTAAGTGAAACTTTTAGTAAATTCTTCACGAGTACGTTCGTTATTTGTTTTTGTTTATTCACACGAAAATATATGGAAAACCAGGATAATTCATGTTTTTCTGGGTCAGTTCTTTCTTTATCGTTTGCCAAGTGCTTCCCTATATTGAAAACAAAAATATCCATCCTGTTATAAACTTTTAAGGGCTGCTACCAGCCGTAACAGGGAAATTGGTAGTGTGCAATCATTTCCCATTCACAAGGCTATGCAAAAAAAATAAAACGAATCCTTTATTATTGATTAATCATTGAGAACTGAGAAAAAATTCACTTTCAAATATTTTTATGGCAAATGCCGCCGAAACAATCCATTGAGTCAAATTTGTTAACAAAAATGAACAACTAGTGACAATTCTGACTTGTTAACAGAAGAGTTGACTTTTGACTTGTTCGTAACAATATTTCCATTTTTCATATGAATAAATAATTAAAAAAATGAATTACAAACATTTTAAAAATACTTTTGTGACTAAAAAATTGAAATCACGTTGTTTAGCAAAGATGGCACGTCCTTGGGCTTCAGACTTGATAGGAGTGTTGCGAGGTGCTCAGATCGTTGCGAACGCTTTGCTCAAACACCAGGAAGATTCCATCAAAAAGGTTCTTGACAATTCGAGTTTGAAAGTTCTTGCCGAGGCAAACATCAAAGAAGCAGGAAAAAAATTGAGCGCCATAGATCCAAGTAAGGTCCCCGTAAGTTACGCTCTAGAAACATTTAGCAAAATTGACAAAGAACTGAAAAAAATGGAGGGTTTCCGAGTTTTGTACTCTGACAATATTTTATGTAGGAAAAGGTCGTAGCCGAAACGAAAGAACTCGTGGAACGTTTGTGCGTTGTTGAGAAAGGAATTTCTCAATACACGAAGTTCTGTCTCAGCCACACGATCGGATTTCCCGAGAACAAAACTTCTGAGAATCAATCGAACGATGTGAAGCTGGAAATTTTTGATCCGGCCAAAGATCCTCGAGAAATAAAAACTGCTGGGCGTTCTGAATCGGCAATAAAATCGGAAAACCCCAGCTCGTTTGCTCCCCCGAAAACCGTTGAGACGAAAGACAAACCTCCACAGAAAAAATACGCCAGCGTCAAAGAAAAAATCGAAACCATAAAAATCGGAAAAAATATTCCCAAAATTGAGCTCTCTGAGAAGGACAAAAGAGTTTTGCGGGATTTGGAGCTCGAACATGAGCGGAAAATCAGTCGCGAAGCTTCTAGAAATTCTCCAGATTCCTCGACGGATTCACAAACTCTTGAGGTTGAAGAAAAACCACCGAACGTCGTAAAAAAAGCAGCTGCTGACCAAATTTCTCCGAAACCGACTGCACGACCACGACAAACGGTAAAACTTTGTTAAAAATGATTCATTCTTTTTTATTCATGTCAATTTGTCAAAAAACTGAAAAGTCCTTATTGTTCGTTTTTTTTTCTTTCTATAAACAAAGCTGTCAACGAATTCAAAAGAGCGTAAAGTACCGCACACAAGGCTGCAAAGAATGGTGAGTTTCGGGACATTGGGAGTTGGTCTTGGGATCGGAACTTTGGCGGAATACAGTCGTCGTACTTTGGGGCTAAAAACTGACAGCGTTGGAGAGACGTTGGATACGGTTTTCCTTACAAAAGCAAATGCCGAAAGGATCGTCGAGACGTTGTGCAAAGTTCGAGGTGCGGCATTGAAGATTGGCCAAATTCTCAGCATCCAGGACAACAGCGTCATCAGTCCAGAATTGCAAAAAGCTTTTGAACGTGTTCGCCAAAGCGCTGACTTTATGCCAACGTGGCAAGTGGAAAAGGTGCTCAACAAAGAATTGGGTGAAGATTGGAGGAGCAAAGTCGCAACTTTTGAGGAAAAACCATTTGCTGCTGCTTCGATTGGTAAATGAAAAAATCAAGGGGCCAAATTGAATTTTCCGATTGTCTTAAAATTTGCTGTAATTACGACATCTACTTTTGTCTTGATTTTTCTTCCACTCAGGCCAAGTCCATTATGCCACTCTGAAGAACGGCCAAGGAGTCGCGATAAAAATTCAATATCCTGGCGTCGCTGAAGGAATTCAGAGCGATATTGATAATCTTGTGGGAGTAATGAAGGTGAAGGATGGAATAATAAAAATTAAACGTATAAATGTTGAGCCAGAAAATCCATAGAACAGAAAAATTATTTTCAAAGTTTTTTTTTAGGTTTGGAACATGTTTCCGCAAGGCATGTTCATCGACAACCTCGTTGAAGTAGCAAAACGAGAATTAGCTTGGGAGGTTGATTATAGGAGAGAAGCTGAGTGCACCAAAAAATACCGCGAGTTGGTCGCGCCTTATCCCCAATTTTTCGTGCCCGCTGTAATCGGTAAGTACAAAAAAATGTCTCGACACGCTATTCGGGTTTTTCGGTGGCGAATTTTCCATATATAAAGTAAAAACTAGCAAGGACATTAATTTTCCAGACGAGCTGTGTTCGGACAAAGTGTTCACTTCGGAATTGATTGAGGGAGTTCCGGTTGACAAATGCGTGGACATGGACATGGAAACGCGCGAACACATAGCGAAAATGATAATGGATCTTTGCCTGAAAGAATTATTCGTGTTTCGTTACATGCAGACGGACCCGAACTGGGCCAACTTTTTTTACAATGCAGAAACACGACAATTGACGCTCCTTGATTTTGGCGCCTGTCGCGCTTACGAGAAAGAGTTTATGGATAATTACATCGAGATTATCAACGCAGCAAGCAAAAGTGACCGAGACATAGTTTTGAGGCTTTCGAAAGAAATGAAATTTCTTACTGGATATGAATCGAAGGTGCGTCTTGTTACGTTATTTTTGAAAATTGATTTAAACTCACGAGAATATTAATAACGCGAAAAATGGTTCCGATTTATTTTCCAGCTCATGGAAGAGGCTCATGTGGATACGGTCATGATCCTGGGCCAAGTATTCAACGAGAAAAATAAAGTCTACGACTTTGGAGGTCAAAACGTCACGCGCAGGTAAGCACGAGCGTCAATTGATTTTTTTCTTTAATAAAGAAAATCGATTCGATTCTTAAAAAAAATACCTAATGGAGTTTTGATTGTAATTACGTGTGTTCATTGTAATTAAATATTTCTGCAGGATTCAAGCGCTTGTGCCGACCATTTTATACCACCGATTGTGTCCACCGCCCGAAGAAATTTACAGCCTCCATCGTAAATTATCTGGAGTATTTTTGCTTTGCGCTAAGCTCAAAGTTAAAATTAATTGCCGTGACATGTTCCGTAATATTTACGATAATTATCGGTTCGGCTGAAGAGAAATAGCTGAATTATTGTACAAGCTCAATATAATGAATTGCATGATTTACACTGCAAATTTTGTTGATCCGTGTGCAAATGTATTTTTTTCCCATAACCATTCTCCTGCTTCGAAAATGTTGGAATGAGCGCTTAAAAACAGAAACTTCCGGTTTAGAGCAAAAATGGCTGACGCGTTTCGAAATTTCCACTCTTCAGTGCGAAATTATTTAATAATTTCCAATTTTTTACCATAAAATAATCGAATATTCGTGTGAGAACCATCAATTCCGACGTCACTGTTCTAAAACATAATTTTTATTAGTGATTTCACTCAGAAAACCTGCCGAGCAGCTGGAAATAATATTCTCATCATTTTCCCGCGTCGGAACATTCAAGCATACATTCAAATCGTCACTACCGGTTTCATGGTCTGCCGCCATCTTGTCAACCCACGATTCTTCGTAGTGGGGAAAGCTTCCTTTTCCGTTTTGCTCTGACCCAGGTCTGTGACAACTTATCATACATTTAATAAAATCCGCGAAAAAATCATCAATCGCGATATGTAACATATCGGAATGAATGCACGATTGTTCGCGGATTAAAAGTGAAGGTTGCAGTGACATTATTCTTTGGATTAAAATAGTGCTAATATTAAATTAACGTTACAGAACCAAGATGGTGCAGCGGCTAACCTATCGACGACGTTTGTCGTACAACACCAAAAGCAACAGGAGACGCGTGTAAGTTATTTCATTTCAACTTTAACAATCAACTCTCAAAAATCGGCTTCGAAAACAAAAACAAAAACCATCATTTCTGTTAATTTTTCACTATTATTCAGTAAGTGCTGATCGGTGGCTGAATGTGAGGTTATGTTTTGGTTTACCTTCGACCTCTCAATGATCACACGTGTATAACTTTTTTTCTTCTCCAATTTGACGTTCTGTGGTTTATGACTTGTTAAAAAACTTAAAAAAACTTGTTTTGTCGAATACTCGATTTGACAACAAGAAACTCCGGTTCATTGATGAAATTCTTGGCGTCTTAACAATTTGTATCACAGCCGAACGAAAGTTGAGTAAATATCCTGAAGTTTGCTTTTTTCCTTTGAAGAATGGATTCCACGATCCCAGTGAACAACATTTTCGTAAATATCTGTAGCGTTCTTTCGAAAACAAACCCAATTGATTATTAAAACGAAAAATAATTGTCATGACTCGTAGGTGCTCGAAATTTTCGAGTTATCAATGATTTCGAGTGTTTATTACGTTAAAAATTTGTAAATTCTACTCCAAATGGTAAATTTGTATGGAAAAGTGTTTGATCATGGTTTTTTCAATATTGTTTTTCTACAGTGTACGCACTCCTGGTGGCAAACTCGTTTACCAATACCTTAAGAAACCCAAGAAGATCCCGAGATGCGGTCAGTGCAAAGACAAGCTCAGGGGTATCCAGCCGGCAAGGCCAATGGAGCGTTCTAGAATGTGCAAACGCAAGAAGACCGTTAAGAGGGTTTACGGCGGAGTTTTGTGCCACAAGTGCGTCAAGGAAAGGTCAGAAATCGTTTCGAACAAAAATATTTTTCAAATTCGATTCATTCCAGAAAATGACGATAAAAATTACGAGTCAATTCAGATTATTTATGGAATGTTGAAAATAATCTGTTTCAGGATCGTCCGTGCCTTCCTCATCGAAGAACAAAAGATTGTCGTGAAGGTACTCAGAGCACAACAAGCTTCTACAAAAGTGAAGAAGGCTGAGAAGTGAACTACGAACCTCCTGTAATTAATAAAATAAAACTTGAAAAAAATCGAAGCTCCATTTCTTATCTGAATTTTTGAATCCTCGACTTCCTAACGGCGTACAGATCAACGATCTTCACCGGATGGTGTATCTCGAAAAGTAATTATTTTTATCGATTCCATAAATTTCTATGTCTCAGTACGCATCAAAATATGGAGTTTACATTTTTTTACATTATAAAGATTCTTTCAGAGCTCATTTCTACTTTTAATTAAATTTGTGTCCTGGGCCTGCTCGATAGTAATCTGACATTTTCCATTAAAAAATTGAGTTGCTGAATAATTACTCAAATAATCTGCTTACCTACGGTACGGTCGGTAAAAATGTTAAGAAAAAAATTCTAGTTACCGATTGAGTAGTTGTGCGGTTGTCTTGCATCATTTTTTCTATACGAAAATGTGCATCGTACACGGCAACCGGCTGATATAAAATTTATTAACAAAAAATGATTTGATACTGACATCGAAGCGCGTTGATCTTATAGAAAGGAATAAGAAATTATAAGGGTAAATATTTCATTCTGCTTATCTGACATTCATTGTTTTAAGAAGTATGTGTCGCGTTGATCGGCAGATTATAACCTAAAACGAACAAGAAATCGATGTCTATATTTCGTGCAATCGACCGATTGATTTGTTCAGCTCAAAAAGGCTATTGTCTTGATGCCTTCGCGCTCGACTTTCTCGACCCCAAATTATGCTATACTTAAAATCGCAATTTGTCACAATATTTCGAGCGAATTTAATTCAATTTTTATAAATCTTGCGGTACAACAGAAACATGATTTTTTTCCAACAGACCCGATCGTAGAATCAGCGGAGATCGTATATTTTCAAGAGGTAAAGACCAAGTGAATTAATTTTAAAATGCTGCGACGATTTGACCTCGCTAAGCGGGCCTTAGGAGGTTTGCGACGTTACCAAAACACGTCTAATAGGGAAGCTTCGATCTCTGCAAGTGCGACGAAGTCTGAATATCAAGTGGGAGATGTAATTCATGGTTTCAAGGTCAATCAAGTATGTAGAATCGACGAGATGCATTTAGACGCGGTGAGTCTGACGCATTCGTTGACGGGAGCTCGTTATTTGCATTTAAGTAGAGACGACAGCAACAACGTATTTTCCATTAATTTCCGAACGATCCCTCGAGACTCTACGGGTTTGCCGCATGTTCTGGAGCACACGGTGCTTTGCGGTTCGCAGCGTTATCCCTGCCGAGATCCGTTCTTCAAAATGCTGCGCCGGTCTCTAGCAACTTTCATGAATGCCATGACCGGCCCGGACTACACGCTCTATCCAGTTTCTACTCAAAACCACAAAGACCTGCGTAATCTTCAATCGGTATACTTGGACACCGTTTTTCGGCCGAGTCTCAGAGAGTTGGATTTCCGACAAGAAGGCTGGAGATTGGAACACTCGGACGTCCACGATCCGTCCTCTCCGATAATTTTCAAGGGCGTCGTGTACAACGAGATGAAAGGCGTTTTCAACGAGAATCAAGCAATCTTCGGAGAAAAGTTACTGAACACCATGCTGCCCAGCCATACTTATGGCTTTTGTTCCGGAGGAGATCCTCTCGTTATCCCGGAAATGACTCACCGAGCTCTCGTGAAATTTCACTCCAAGCATTACCATCCCTCAAACGCCCGCTTTTATTCCTATGGCAACGTTCCCCTCGAGGAGCATTTGAAATACATCGAAGAACTTTACCTCCGTAACGCTAAAAGAATCAACGTGCGGGACACAGTTGTGCCTCTTGAGAAACCCTGGACAGCACCGAGGAGAGATCACGTCACTTGCAGACCAGATCACATGGCTGCTGACCCGACCCGACAAAACTCTATCGCGTTTGCTCACCTCTGCAACGACATCACAGACATCGATACTGCTTTCGATATTTACGTGATTTCGCAGCTTTTGCTCAAAGGCCCCAACGCGCTGTTCTACAAAAATCTTATCGAAACTAACTTGGCCACAGGTTTCGGCGACTTGACCGGTTTCGAATCACAGATTCGCAATACGATGTTCGTCCTGAGTCTCCAAGGTGTGAAATCCGAAGATTTTGATAAGATAGAAAAAGTGTATGAAAATACATTGGAAACTGTGGTGGAAGAAGGTTTCACGAAAGAAGCGATCGAAGCTGTATTGCACGGCATTGAATTGCACATTAAACATCAATCGTCGAATTTTGGGTTGAACCTCTTGTTCAGTCTCACAGCTTTGTGGAATCACGGTGGGGATGTGATCAAATCGTTGCGCATAAATGACTCGATGAAGCGATTCGTCAACAGCTTGGATAAAGATCCAAAGTATCTCAACAAACTCGTCAATAAATATCTGCTTAAGAACCAACATAAATTAACGCTGACCATGTCTCCGGACGAAAACTACGAGAAATTGCGTTGCGCCGCCGAGGCGAAGCTCTTGAAATCGAAACTCGATTCCCTGGGAAAAGACGAACTGACTAAGATTTTCGAAGATGGGAAGATCCTTTTGGCGGATCAGCAAAAAGAAGAACCCGAAGTTCTGCCGACCCTTAAAATTGAGGACTTGAAGGCCGATGTAGAGCGCTACGAAACACAGGACGTTGCTGTTTCCGGTGTTCCAGTACAAATCTCTGTCCAACCAACCAATGGCATTTCGTATTATCGAGCAATTCTCAATACGCGGGAGCTCGACGACGAGACGAAAAAGTTGTTGCCAATATTTAATTCCGTGGTAGCAAAAATGGGCACGAAGAAAAACGATTATCGAAGTTTCGATCGTCTCTGCGAGCTCAAAACCGGTGGCTTGAGTTTTGCGAGCCACGTCGCCGACAAAAAAGACAGTACGAATCATTACGAGGAAGGAATAATCTTGCAATCTTACTGTCTCGACAAAAACGCCAAAGACATGTGGAAAATTTGGGAAGAGTTGTTCAACGAAGTGGAGCTCGAGAATACCAAACGTTTGGAGAATTTGGTGAAGGAACACGCCGGGGATTTGGTGAATGGAATCGCCGACTCAGGGCATCACTACGCCATGAGCAGCGCCAAAAGTCTCGTCGCCGAGTCCGCGAGACTCCGAGAAAGTCTCTCCGGCCTCGAGCACGTTGGGAGGATGAAAAATATCGCACGAATGGAAAACTTCGATGAAATACTCCAGAAAATACGAAGCATTCGCCAACACGTTTTCACCAAAAATCATTTACGTTCCTCGATTAATTTATCGCCAGAAAATCACGACGACGTTCTCGCTGGTATGAACGAATTTTACGCAGCACTTCCGGGCCAGATTGACGAATCGCTTCTCATCACTTCCACTGACAACTCCACGGGACACCATGAAAAAGCTATACATCATGTTATGCCGTACACCGTTAATTACTCCTCCAAAGCCATACTCACTGTACCTTACGAAAATCCTGAATATCCGGTCCTCAGGATACTCGCGAAGCTGATAACTCATTTGTACTTGTTTACAGAGTTGCGAGAAAAAGGTGGGGCCTATGGAGCCGGTGCTAGTTTGTCGCCCGAAGGTATTTTTACCTTTTACTCTTACAGGGATCCCAACTCTACGAAAACGCTCGACACTTTCGACAGAACGTGCGACTTTTTGCAAAAATCCGATTTCTCGGAGAAAGATATCGACGAAGCGAAGCTCGGAGTTTTCCAGCAAATCGACGCTCCCATTCCGCCCGGAAATCGCGGTCTGAGAAAGTTTGTGTATCGTCTCGACGACGAAGACGTTCAGAGCCAAAGACTCGGACTGATGCAAGTCACGAGAGAACAATTGCTCGCGGTTGCTGAAAAATATCTCCTGCCAGGAAAACAAGGTTTGAAAATTGGCCGAGCACTCATAGGACCTGCCAATTCTGAACTCGAAAGCAGAACCTCCCAAGGCTGGAACGTCCTCGAACAGGACGAAAAAAGTCGGGCTCGCGCTTGCTGAATCTTCTCGAAAAATCACGCGAATTATGTAAATCTATGCGGATGAAAATTTTTTCGTCGATACACGCAATAGTGAGATCGGAGCGAGTCGAACTTTTTTTTTCTAATGCACACCGCAAACCTGTAAATACTTGATTGAATAAAACGTAACGCGAAATTACTTGTGACATCAATTTTAGTGATTTACGTTGTTCGCTTTATTCGTAATTCAAAAATATTTATTCCAAGATTCGAGAATAATTTTAACCGAGGAATAAGAAGACGAGAAAGAAAAATCGATTCCCATTGTTTTTTAGACGATGTTTGACGACAGAGATGAGGAGAAATATTTTTGCCAGGCGTTGGACTTGCTGAACGGAACCCAGTGGCTCTATAAATTTCCGGTGACAGAATTATTGATTAGAAATTCTTTGGAACTATTCCCTGAGGGATGGATATTGGCCTTGAGAGATATGAAAACCGAGGAGCTCAATGAGCTCGTAGTGAACAAAAAAACCACTAAGGTTCGATGAGTTTTTGTAAAAATGTGATGAATAAAAAATCGTACTTCATGAAAGATTGTCTAAAATTCAAAAATCTTGATTTTTCCCTTCAAGACCAACTGGCCCGAGTCATTTTTAAAGTTTGTCGAAAAATGTCGTTGCCTGGACAAACTGCCACCATTAGTAACGGAACACGACGTAGAAATCCTTCCAAAATCTTTCCGAACGGGAATGAGTTTAAAAAAACAACACGAAATATTGTGTTTGGCAAATTTGGTGCATTCGCAATGCGAGAAGGAAGGAATAAAAAGTATCGTTGATCTTGGCGCTGGTTTGGTACGACGAATTCTTTTTTTTTTTTTTTAATTCGACCCAAATCGATTTCGAACCTTTAGATGAGTAATGACAATTCAATTATTTCAGGGCTACGTTTGCCAACTTTTGAATTTTCTCCACAATTATCGAGTGCTCGGTTTAGAATCGAATCCGAAAAACGTGGAAGCTGCGAATCGGAGGCAACGTCAATATTACACTTCGTCGATGAATCACGTGAAATACGTGTGCTCGAAAATCGACATCGACTCAGGCACGAAAATACGAAATTTATTGAATAAGTCGAACGAGCTCATCGAAGAAGAATTCTGCCTGATCGGCCTTCATGCCTGTGCCGATCTCGGCGTAGACGCTTGTAAATTATTTTCCAAAATTCCATCAGCAAAGATTCTCATTCTATTATCGTGTTGTTATCACAAAATGGAGATCGAAACGAAAAAAGATACAGTTGAATATCAAATTCGCAACTTTCCAACGTCTCGTACTTTGAAAAACATTTTTGAGAGGTCCGAACGGAATTATGTGGATTTTTTGAATCGCCCATTCTTGAGATTGGCTTGTCAAGAGCCGGCGGTTCGATGGAATGGAATGTCACGAGACGCACACCGTGAACACGCGTTCCATGTCTTGGCTCGAGCTGTTCTGGAGACTTTTGCACACAGAAGTACGATTTTTCGTTATTTTTTTCATGAAAAAAGAAAAATAATTAAAAACAAAAAAAAATGAACTCGAATGACCTTGATTTATTCTCAGATTCCATAACGCTGAAAAAACGAACGCGCAAAGCGACCAGGAAATCGCAATGCATCGATTTCGAAACGTATCTCCAAGACGCGATGCTGCGTTACGAATTCAAATTCAATGATAAAAATTCGTTGAAAAATAGTTCGGAGATTCGAGAATCGATTCTATCGGAATGGAGAAAATTCGAAGGAAGGCTTGACGACACCGAAATTTACACAGGCTTGCAATTGATGCTGCAAGCTCCGGCAGAATCTTTGGTTCTGAGTGATCGTCGCTGTTGGCTCGTAGAAATGGGATACGAGACTGCAATTATTCCTGTTACGAGCAGAACACTCTCGCCCCGGTCACACGCGATCGTATCGAGGAAAAAACGAACATGACATTTGAAAAAAGAGGAACAACGTTTCGTACTATTCAGTCGTTGATAAAAAATACACTTACAATTTCTATAACTAAGTAAAACTCTTGGAACGCGTATTTCTTTAAAAAGATAAATAATTCCGACCCCTCGAAGCTTTTTTATCGTCCGTAAGGATGAATCTGTGATGCTGCTTTGATGTTCGTTTTTATGGCACTCGGAGCTTTGCCTATTTGACCCACTGCAAAAAACAAAACATTTCGATTAATTTGCCAGGGAGCAAATTTATTAAACATCGATTGAACGAGAATTCGGAGACAAACTTACTCGACGAAGTCCCGAGAGGTCCTTGGCCACCAGCTCCTGGTTGACTTCCTGGTCTTCCAACCATCATTCCCGCTGGGACAGGACTCACGCCCGACTGTCCCATTTGCACAGCATCGGACTTGTGTTCGAAAAAATAATACAATTTTTACGAAAGAGTGAAAATATAATAAATATTTACAATCGTCACTTTTGCCAAAAAACGTGCAAAATGATTTTTCAAGCATTTATTCAAGCAGAATTAAAAGTCTAACAGAAATGTTACTGTCTCCTTTTTATTTATTTAAGGAAAATATTTAGAAAAAGAATGTTTGTCCTGAAATTTTCTTTACCTTTAAACCACTGCCCATTCCCACAGCCGTTACAAGGACATTCGTGTCGGCGGTGCTGCTCGTTTGTGCCTGTGTCGTTCTGGAACCAGCCTCGCTTTCCCATTCCTCTCGAGCCTTGTTCGCGATGTCCCAAACGTGATTTATTACTTTGGTGTATTGGGCAACTTGTTTCTGCAATGAGGGAGTATTAACGAAAGAGAAAATAACGAAACAAACGAAAGAATGAAAAATGTTAATGACGCAGTTGTCTCTACCATTTAAAAGTCACTACAGCACGAACGAGATTTCTTTGAGAACGTAATGAGTCGTACGACTCATGTATAAATAATCAATTTCCCAAAAACTGTCCGTATGACCATTTTCAAATTCTTGCGATATTTTCCATAATTTTCTCGGACTAAGTTCATTGAGAATTCATCAATCATTGATTTTAATGTGCAATGATATTTCCACATCCGTCAATCCTATTATTCGGATAATTTGCAAATTATCATCACGACCCATTGAAACAAACTTTATATCGAGATTCCGCACAAAATCGCAATTTTGCCAGTGTCGTTGAGGACAGGGCTTGAAAAAATATTGACTATTCATAAACATGAGTCTGCAACAGCAATACTCCCTCAACCCCTCACGTACAAAGTCTTTAAGTTGCCAGGAGGCAATTTTCTTTCATTTTTCTGCACTCTAGCATGATAATGGCTGAGTGATGACGAAAAATCATTGAGTACTTGTCCTTGAAGCCACGGAGCTGTGGCCCTAAGACTGCATGATTGTGAGAGAAAAAACTGCAAATTTTGAGAGTGAAATATTTCCACACTGCTTGTTTTGATCAGAGTAAAAGAACTTGGGTCTAATCTTGTCATTTTTCAGAATATAATGGAGTGGAAATTGGTGTACGTGAAGGGTCAATATTCACGGAACTCAAAAGCCGAAACTTGAGATTGATTTAGCTTACATTGCAGTCCTAGTTGTTGCGGTACAGTTAGCGGTAACAAGAGGACATACAAAAATTTACTTCATTCCGTTAAATTATTTAGTTTTCTGAATACTCTTTGAAATTTGATGGGAAAGATAAAAAATATGAAATGATTCTCACGTGCGAGGCGTCGTAGCTGAGGTTTGCTGCTTTTATTTCCAACTGGACCATTTTCTGTTCAGCTTGAGGCTCCGGCTTTGTTCGTAGATAGTCGGGTACAAGGTCGTGGGCAAACGTTGATATTCTGCCCTCTGTCATTCTCACAAGGTCTTCGTCCTTCTCGGGGCTCAATAATAGCGGCAAAACCGTCAAATTTCTCAAATTGGGAGCTTTGTCGTGAGCCAGAATTTTTGAGAGACTAGTCAACTATGAGCGGAGCAAAATTTTACAATTTCATTAACGTTCCTCTTTGATAATCTTACGAATTAAAGTCGCTTTAGCGAAATATTAAGTACAGACGACTTGAATTTTGGTAGTAAGAAGAATCGAGGATAGTTCATTTACTTACGTGACCGGCGATCAGTGCAAAATTGTCGAGAAAACTTGGCCAATTCAAAGTTTCGTATTCGTGCTCCAATTTGAATATCATCGACGCGATCGAAGATTTAAGATCATTAACTCGCATTATGATTGCCTCGAGGGCAGAATCTAACTGTTTTTCTTCCCGCTGCATTGTTATTAGTTTGAAAAGTAAGCAAATTCGATGTTTGTTTCTCGCTCGAGAGATCTTTTTTGTTGTTTTAGCGTGCAGACGTGCAACGTCTAGCTTTGACACTTTCAACGATATTAAGAGGTTAGAGGTGCGTTCGGGCAGTCCAGGGAGATTAGAGAGAAGGAGTGGACACACCATAGGCGAATACGTAGTTCCAGCGTGCCTAAAAATCCTTGATGTAATAGTTCCCGGTTTAGCCACTCGCAGCGCTCGGGATGAAAATTGCCGGTATGTATAGTTATGCTGAGCTTGCAACGCATGCGCATTGCGCACAAACAATGAAGCATACTCCACTAAACCCGTTCTTGAGGGACGTCATCCATTAATGGCGCCAGACGTAACCATAACAAATCGCGACCGTCAATGCCATTATTCCTTCTGAGATTATGGGATTATGGAATGCGAACTCTATCAACTCAAACACTATCGCTACCTCTTGCTTCGGTTCTTCTCCAAACGCACTGCCGGTTTTTCTCCAATTTTCAATCTTCCCCTCTCAACTTTCGAGCAGTCGGAAATCTTATAAAGCCCCATTTGATTTTCGTAATCGCCGTTCTATCAACGAAAACATCAACACATATCCGCCAATCATTCGCGCTGTTTTGAGAGGGTTTTAAAAAACCGCAAATAAATCAAAACAAAATTTCGGTAATGAGATTTTAATGATGAGTCGCATTATATACATATAGGTACAGTCACATATACAATATTTTACACGTAATATTAACTATTCGCAATAACATGACTATTGTAAAATTTTGCTGTTTTTTCTTGTTTTTGTTTTTCGTCAATGATAATTACGTGTTTTTGGTATGTCATTGAGCGGGTCGCTGAGCTCGCATAGCTTTAGAGTGAAAAATTAGTTACACGAAATCACACGATTATTCGTATTAGAGAAAACGCATCGGATTCGGTATGACATTTTGTAGGTTAATCAATTTCCCAAATCATTTGTCTTTTCTCTACTAAAAACAATCAATTGAACAAAGAAAAACCGAAACTCTGCATTTGTTACACAAACAGACGAAGCAGTTAGCTCGGCTTTTTATTGACTAGTTTAATTGGATGTGCTTTACCTAAGAGTGTAGCGTAACTCTAATTACGCTAATTGAGTAAATCTAATTGATTGATAAATCGATTGTCCTTCACCAATCAACGGTGGAGTCAACGATTAATTAACTATCGATGGAATGATCGTTCGACGTGCATGCTTCCCTGTTTTTTGAATATTCGGCCATAAATAATGGAAGATGTTGGAATTCATTTGATAATTCCCACACATAGCATTTAGGCAGAGAGGCACAAATATTATGGATTTCACCCATCGACCGAATTCTGTTCAGGAGATAATTCCAAAGCTGCTATTATTTTATTTCCACACACTTTCTCGATGGCCGGTGGTCACGATGAAAAATCGTGTTGAATTAAAAATTTTTAAAAGGCAACGAAATTTTCAAAAAGTATAACCACAATGTATACAAAATTTAAAAATCGGTTGAACACTTTCTGTGGTGCCTTTCAGTGACTGGGGAATTGAAAGTGGTAAACGGAACGAAACATGCTGGTGGTAAAAATGGAAAAAATTCGATAAAGATAAAAAATAGATGCGTTGTTGCATTCCAACGATGCAAAATCCAGTAAAATCTTTTTCGACCTCCCTGCTTTCTAAATTTACTCTAAATGCTTGAAATTCGTAGGGCCATTTGAATTGGAGAAGCAGCCATAATATTCGTACTAGTCGATAATTTGGTAGTTTTTCTTTGTTTGGTGCATCCAGCCTGGTATTAAGAGTGAATTTACGTGCAACATATTGTAAAGTCGACGTGGAAGGAATGTCGTAGAAAAATGATGATTATTAATCGAGATATTTTTTTATTTAATTGGCTAACAAAAATTTTATCTCAAGACTGAAAAAAAAAGAAAAAACCCTCAACATTGAAATATAAATATTTTTTTTCTAATAATCCGACACGAAATATTTTCATGAACTAAGCTGACTAAGTTTTCTTAACCAACGAAAACTACGCGTTTCTTTTGATACTTTGATTATTATTAGCCTTTTTCTTTTCAAAATCGATTTAATCTTCGTTTTGATTTTCCTATGGAATTACTACGAGTAGACTACGTACTGGACGATATTGCTTTAACGCGCCTCGTGATTTGACCAATTAAATATAATAATTAGCTGTGAGGCTCGCAAAAATGTACATAGCATCAAAACTTTTCTCTGACACAATTCAATAATTAGGCTCTCGTGCATTTTCCCCAGAAACAACCTCAATAATATTAACAACAACCATAAAAAATCAATAAAAACAATAATGGAAGGCAACAAATATGTTTTTTCTTTCTTTCAAGTGGAAAAAGCGTTATAAATAAATAGAGGAATGTCTGCGAGTATAGGAACTCTAAATCAAACGACAACGTGGACAATAATTATTCCAACGAAAGGAACCATCGACAAACTAACGATATAATAGTTTTTTCTTTTCTTACCTCCGCCTAATGGAGCATTTGTTATTAAATAAATAAATAAAAGGCGGCTCTTTGTTATTGTTGCTGCTGCAATTGTTGCAGCAGAGGACACACCTCGACTAGAGGAGTTCCCAAAATGTCTTGACAAACTTGATTCATGTCCTGCTCCATCATCAATGACGATATTTGATCCTCGCTGAGCATCTCGACGCTGAAATTTCGTTCGATTTGTTAAAGTTATAAAATTGAATTTTTACATAATTCATTTCAATTACTCGATCGTTATTTTTCCAAATATTCAAGAAATTGAATTTTTTTTCTTGCAGTGGTAAAAATTGACAAACCTCGCCAAACTTTCGCTATCCGATGTTTCCTCGTCGGGATTTAAATACGTCAAAGTTTTCTCGAGAGGGCTCGGTACTTTTTTCCCCTTGACGATCTCAGTTTTCTCGTTTTTCTCATTCCTCTCAACTTTATCGATGTTTTGTTGCTGTTTACCGTCTCCTCGAAATCTCTCCGAAAGATTGCCGATGTCCAGCATCATTATACCGTGGCTCAAGAATTCTGCAGCTCGTTCGACGGTCCCGGTGCTCCAGAGCATGTCCAGCGACTGTCGACGACTCGAATTCACTGGGGGAGAGAGTTTTTTGTTATTAATAAGCGAGCAAAGCAACGGAGACGCTTTGTAAGTTGAAATATTCTTACCAGAACTTGTGCAACTCGTTTCACCGGCTGCCGAACTCCTCGATATCCAATTAGCGAGACTACCGTCCAATTTGGCTTTTCCCTTGCTCGATGGACTCGCGGCAACTTCTGATAATTTATTTTCCTCCCCGAAACTTGTGGGAGGCTCGTTTTTCTCCAACATGGCTGGCAAGGATTTTTGATTGGTTAATTGTTTCTTTCTTCTTAGCTCTGAACTCGTTTCGTCACGAGTAACGTTCGTGGCCGCGGCTTTTCCGCTCCTTGTGCCTATAATCGTAGCGCGCTCATTAGCCGTTTCCGGGCTCAATTCACTCGGCAATGGTTTGTACGGGATTTGATGCTCCTCCTCGTCGTCCGAGTAATTCTCGTCATTGAAAAGCAACACCTCGTCCGGTGAATCGTTCAGACTTATTTCCGTCCATTCCTCCCCACCGCCGCTGCCATTTGTTGTGGTTGTTGTCGTCGTTGTTGGCTTTCTCGGCTCTTTCGGGCCCGTCAAACATTTATCACTCACAACTTCCTTCTTATTCACGTTGATCGTTGACTGTCTTTTTTCCATGGGGGACACAGCGGCGGTGGCGCTCTGGGCAAGATCCGACAGACTCGTCGTTCGAACTTCCTTTGAGCTTACCATCTTATTTGCCTCGCTTGGAGTCGCCATGCTACGCGGCCTTTCGCGCTTTATATATTTTCGAGGCTCCATCGATGACAAATTCAAATTACTCAAACCCAAATACTCCGATGACGCTGCTGAGGTCGGTGCCTCTTTTTCCAACTGCAACAATTGATCTTGTTCATTATTTCGATCCCTTTTTATTTAATTTCATTTAAACTTCTCAAGTGTTTACTGTACGAGTGGTTTTGTAGAAAAAAAATTCGACATTTCATAACAACAGATGCTGGGCATCATTTAGCACCGTTTTCTGAGCCAAAACTCTCAAGAATGGACTGGCCTCCCACTATTAATTAAATTTTTGTGGGAAAAATGTGAATCGAAAAATATGAAGCGGTTTCAGAGGCTTTTTTTTGCCTTTTCGCTATTTTGTTATTCTTGCTATTTTTGCTATTTATCAGATTTCGGGGGAAAAATATGAAAACGATCCAGAGGCCAGATTCGAGTGTCTCGAGTGTCTTAGTTTTTTCTACATAAAAGAGGTTTTTCGTTTCTCACCCTTTGCGGAACTGGACACGGTGCATTGGGACTCAACTTTTCAGGAAGACGAAGGTACTCGTCACTGACATAATCCGTGCTATCCGGTGAACCGGTAATGCTTGAATCCGAAGAATTTCGTGCATCCGCTGCCGGGCCCCGATCCCCTGATTTTTTCATGTCGGTTCGTCCCCTCTCGGCTTCTTGGCGCTTGGAATAATCATCGGTTCCGTCGTATCGTCGTATCTGCAAAAGAGTTAATACTCATTTTTCTGCTCCTCGTAAGAATCATTCGAGAACAGAAAATGTGATTACTGTTGTACGTACCCGATGAATCTCGTCGCTTATTCTCTCAAGATTCCTCAGTGCTTCTGCATAAGTCATTTTCGCTTCGCCCACGGATCGCTCGAGAACGCTTACTCGAGTTTTTTGCTCCTCCAGCATTTGATTGAATAGCGCTTTCATTTCGTAGTACGGTCTGCATGTGAGCGCAATACATTGTGTCATCAGAAAGAAGATTGACATTTTAAAATTCACATAATTATCCCGGCGATCGTGGCGACGAATTCGGACAAATAGCGTGTAAAATTTTCCATTTTAAAAGCACATGATCGAGCGATAATTTCAAGCACAGAATATACCGAAAAAACAAACATTCAAAACGTAAAAATACGAAGAAAAAACTTTTGTTTTATCGATATTTTGTCAACAAAAACGGGAAAAAGAAAATAAAGCAAAAATTATATTCTATTCTACTTACAACATGAGTAAGGTGTGCCTGTAGGCGATACTGTTTATCAGAAGCAAGCTGCGACGTGCATCCATACTGCCAACATTAACACAACCAAAAAGTGACTTCAATTTTTAAACTTCTTTGCTACTTAAGGGAAAAATAAAGGAAATAAAAATTTGAAGATAAATCCAACCACACAACTAGAGAATAAAATCTTTAATCTCCATAAAACACTTCCCAAAAAATTCATGCACGGATGCTTACTCAAGAACTAGACAATTTTTCCAGCTCAAGAGAAAAAATCAATGATTTTCACGTCGAAATGGACGAATTAATATTTTCCATTGCTATTCAATTTCATTCGCCGACCGCTGAGGTATTTTGATGACTTTTACTCGCCACTATGCAAAGGATAAACTACAACGAGCGGTTTCAATGGCGCAAAAACGAATTATAGTTAAAATATCTGTCGCCAAAAAACAAGTCAAAAAATGAAACGTGCGTGCGTAAGTGCTTGAACGCATCGTTGATATTTCACCTGGATTTGGCAATGACGCGTTTGAGCTCTCGTTGGAGTCTCTGCACGTTGTGCTCGGCTTTGTGATAAACGGCAGTCGTTTGTCTGTGTTCGGCTTCCGAGAGAGCTCTTTCGTGCTCAGATTCGTTGACCCTGGAGGTTGCGTGATTGAGCATTTCCTTTGCAAAAATGACAAATTCAAAATTAGTCTCCAGGTGTCAATTTTTTGTGAAAACTCGGTGGAAAGAAACGTTGAGATTGGCGGAGGATTTGCAACAATGGAGTACCTGCCAGGCATGGTCGAAGCATCTTCCTTCTGTTTTCAAGCCTTCTTCCGCCAAGTAGACCATTTCTTTGGCAGCAGCGTGTTGTCCATTCGCTCGCTCAAACCTGATAGCCGCTTTCTGAGCATCCCTCAGCGCCTTTAACAGAAAAAATTGATTCCCCAATCCATCGTTTCCAGAATTGAGGCCTGAATGTCGCGACTTTCCTCACCTCTTTTGCCTTGAACCTCGCGTCGTAATAAGGCCTGGATTTGTCTATGCAAGCTCCAAGGTTCTTGGCTAATCGATCAATTTTCACGCTGGACTCACAGAGCAATTCTCTGAATGTTCTCCGGGCCTCCTGCGAAAGGAGCATCCGAATATTCTCATAAACTAATGTACAAAAATCAGATTTTGACATTGGTTTTCATGCAAAATTTTAATGGCAAAATTCACTTGATAAATGAGAAAAAACTTCATACGACCTTGACAGTCTTTTTTCTATGTCGGTAGAGACGAATGGAAAGAAACGGACCAATATTGACGAATTAACAACTGTCATACAAGATGACAGAAATATTTCGAGAGTCTAAAATCAACTGATCACGTGCGTATTGTTTATTTTGATGGAATTGGTTTGATAATCTTGTAAGGCTAATAATTAGGGGACGAACTTGACACGGTAATGTTTTTATGGTTTACTTACGTCCAAATCGACTTCCAACTTGTTAATGTCATCCGTCGCGGTATTGAGACGTTCCAATTCGATCTATTTTGGCAAAGTGAAAAAAAATGTATTCTTTTTTTTTCTAACTTCGATGAGTGATGAAAGCAATGTCATGGGGTTTTGTGATTTTTGTTTACGCGAATATTTGAGGTGGAAAACATCGGTGTGACACGGTAGGGATCATTTGGACAGACTGCACCCATATCACCTTGGGGTAACGCTTCGAAGCTTGACAAGGTCAAAAGAGAGGCTTTACCTGCACACGAGGATCAACCGCGTCTTCGAAACGATCCGCGTCGTTGGCACAATCATTTTCCACACTCTCACTCATTTTTAAAACAGCGGAGTACCACTTTTTTCGTCAAATTTACAATGATAGCCACCTGCCATCGTCTGCTACCTATCGCTCCGCCATGTTGCTGCTTATCATTCAACTGCTTGCGAAATAGGAAAAAAACGATGGAAAAGCACGGTGACAGTTCCGCGCGCAAGGCTCATTTATTTAATGAGCATATTATTACGCGTTGTAGGCACGATTTCTGCCAGATTTACGATGGGATAAACAATGCTTTATGATTACAAGCATTTTTCTTCGTAGATCATATCACCAGCCTTTTGTTTATTGAAAAGTCTGAATTAAAACACAGCAGGTTCAACCTTTTTTTCAATTCTAACTTCAGTTTGCGTGCGTTGCAGCTTTCACGGATGATAAACGTCAAATGGAAAATAGTTTTAGCTGTCGAATAAAAGTCATTTTTAATTCTTCGCCTTTTATGGTACATTTAGGACACGGGAAGGAAATTGTGGAATCTGCTGTAGAAATTGCGCGTCGTAAATCTCGATCCTCTCGTAATGATTCCCTGTCGGTAAGAGAGGCGTCTTTGATGAACGGAGCTTCGGGAGTAATTGAGAAGATGGCGGTTTGATGCGTTTCCCGGTTCTAAAAGCGAATCCGAAAGTAGATGGTCGGCTATTATGAAGGCCGAGCGCGCTCCGTTCACCTCGCTCGTTGTAATCCCCACGCGCGAGCTCATTTTTCTGTAAGCTTCCCCCTCTTCGCGCGCGAGTCTAAAGAGACTCGAAATAAAAAAAGGACAAGAGAACTTACGGAGAGTGCCTCTTGCGCTCGCGCTGGTTCGTGCTCAGTGTCCTCGGTGTCGGAATAACAGGTGGATTTGTTTGAGCGGCCGAAAATCGCGGCCACGAGTGTTGCGCGATTCGGTGTTTGTTTGTTTTTTTTTTTTTTTTACTGTTGTGTGGGAACGTCAATCGCCGTGACAGATCGTCGCATAGCGCTACGAGGCGATTCTTAATCGGGTGAGTGAAAGTTTCTCAACACCGCGATTATCCGAGACGAAAAGAACAACGAAAACACCACAAAAGGGACGAAACTAACGTCCGTTTCGAACAACCCTCTCCAAATTCCAGGAAACCAATGGAAACGCGGGTCAGATGGTTTAAAAAACAAATAGGCAACTAAAGATTGAATGAACTTTCGAACTTGTAGAACGGCGAGTATTCAGATTTGCCGAAAAAATCAGTAAAACTTAGATCGCGCGATCAAACGCTTCAGTTACTTTCTACTCGAATATTTAATCCTTTGCATTCTTCGCCGCAAAATCAAACTCGAATGACTTTTATTCTCCCAGCCGTGATTTTTCGACACGAATCTTGACGGTCAAGGGCAAACCATCCTGTCGAAATAGAACGTTCGTAAATGATTGATGAAGGATCGCGTAGTCTATGTCAATAGACCCTGTGATTAGAAGAATCTCGTGTGTTTATGTACGAATAGATAAAAAAGAGCGACTCCGGAGCAAAATAAAAGTCTGTGAAAGCAGGACGTAGATGATCGTATTTCAAACCGCTACGAGGCGTTAAAATCTCTCGCGATTTCCACAGTGTCGTGATTTAATTAAAATATAATTGTTTCGATAAGACACGTATCTTGTTTTTTTAACACGCCCACCAATCCCCTTATCTTTCCTCCTCCCAAGTCCATCTCGTTTATTTAACATCAACAACAAAAATACGATCGGAATGTAAAAAAAAATCGATATTTAGTCTAACGAAACGACGTAACACTTAGTCACCGATTCATATTGGGAATGTTTAACTTCTAATGATGTTTTTTTCAATTCTTTTTCGTTCGACGTTCGGTGTATGGCATTTTAATATCTACGGTGACCGTATGGTGCATTTAGTTGCTTCTGAATAGTCGTCGCTTTAGCGGGATACGACGAGGTGAGCGGGGACTCGGTAAAGGGGAACGCGGGGCGTCCCTGTGTGTATAGCAATCGCTGTCGAGACTCTGTATAAAAGCACCGCTGCCTTTTGCTCTCTGTGTCTTCTCCGCGCGTCTAACCGTTGCATCTCTCTCTTCCTCTCGCCGATGTATATACATAAACAAAGTAAATGATGTATAGAAGAACCTGTATACCGGCCTGTACCTGCACGACTTACTGCCTGCTCTCCGATCCCAGTGCGCCGAACAAAAGATAGTTTTGCGTCTGGTTCGCCTCGAAACTCCCCGTTCCCAACCATTACATGAATGTACGTTGGTGCACATACACATGGGTACATTTGCATTCGTATATATAACTGGTGTGCATATTTTTGTCGATGTATTCACACGATTCCGAATGCAGACGTCTCTATTCGAATTTTTCGAAACTCACTCGACATTTTTTTTCTAAAACTACGACCTTCTCCGTTCGTTGTACATTCATTTTTTGTAGCAATAATGCGACGCCCCATGATCATGAATTATCCGTGATTCCTGGAAGTTTCGTAACTTTCCCTCGAACTGTTTATCTTTTATCGAATTTTTTCTTTTCTGAAAAACCGCCAACATGCTTTGTATATATAAATGAAAGAAGGCGAATGTGCCGTTGTGTGAAAGCGCAGACAGTCCATCGGAATAATGAGTCAGGGAATGGAGCGACTGAATTATTACGCGGAAATGATTTGTAACCTCCTCTCGTCCTAAATTATCTTTTTCTTTTCGTTTCGTATTATCTCTCAGTCTTGCTATGCTCTCCCGCGCACACTCGTCCATTCATCACTTTCAGTTTTTTCTCTCTGCATTTCTTTTCACAAACATCTTTATCAATATTTATAATTGCTTCATTGAAAGACCAAAGAACTTTCGAATACATTTCAAAACACCGAAAGTTATTGTTTATTTTCTTTGATTCTGTGAACTGTCATTTTTGTCGTGAAAATTATTCGAAACTTCGAGAAACTCTCGAAATTTGTTGCGTTGGTGTGTCAAATAGAGACGGCGCTATTAATTGTTTTTTTTTCACGTTTACTCAAACGTGATTGAAAATTTTCTTAAACTCGTCGGACATTTTTCACTTTGATATAATTAAATTGACGATGGAAATTCCCGGGTCTCGTTAAAATCAAATTTCCCTCTTGCAACGTTCGTCCTTTACGAGGATACTGTGACCTTGGCGCCTCCACGCATTCAGGTTGCACGGAATGGAAAATTATACACGAGCGACTGTTTTAATCTGAGAGTATGATCGTGAGAGAGAGAGAGAGAGAGAGAGTGAGACATCCGCCCGATACACGCGGTCACCATCTCCCGATGACTTCCTGGTTGTCCAGGGTAATTGCTCGATTAATTCGCGCGCCTGGCCAGCCCACACGTGTGTCTATGAGCTTTGCCAAGAAAAATTGCGACGATAGGAAAAAACGATTTTCGAAAGGAATCTGTGACAAACCAAATTCATTCGATCTGCAGTAACCTCGAAATCGCACTTTAAATAGTCGAGAGCTTATCAGCGATGAAAACACTGTGGAGCGAATTAAGCAAATATCCAAATTGAATTTTCATCAAAGATTCCTTGGCTCGTGGCGAAGGTTATCGCTCTTTTCGCACAAAATGTGAAAAAGCAAAAAAACACGGACCGGTTAATCGTGTTTAATTATTTTTATGTATTTCGTATTTCGCAAACACTCGATAAAGAAAATAATGTCGAAACAAATTTGATCGGAGCGAAAATTCTAATAACAACAATAACACTGATAATAATAAAATATTACTTTCGCCGAATACGAATGGAATACTTTCACGCGACTGCTCTACAAGCTAGTCTGCCCCCCCCCCCCCCTCTTCTCACGCTTCCCCATGACCGTGAAATTCGTCCGAGGTAAACCAGATGGCAGACGTCACGAGACGAACGAGATTGAAATCCGACGCGACTCGATACACAATGAGCGAGCAAGAGAGAAGCAGATGTGCTCGTAGTTAAGAGATTGTCACGATCGGGTAGCATGATGATCGCGAAATTTCTGTACAATATCTGAATTGACGTCGTCCGTTCGATGCCCAGCAATACGAGAAGACCCGCACTTGAGTCATTCCTTTTATCGCCTCCCCTCCCCCTGCAGCGCGCTTTTTTTCGATCGACGCGTACCAACGTAATAACACGCTTCGCGAAAGAATTACTAGTTGAAAAAGAGATGAAAAATCTCTAGATGAAAAAAAGAGACGAATCTCCTTGACGCGTTTCCCTATCTACACTTCACGTCGATTTTCTATCACGGTTTAAAACGCTTTTGGGATAAAATCGATGCTCAGTTCGAAGGCTTCTCAATTGCACGTGAGGGATTCAGAGGTTTTTATTGTGTTTTTGCATCGAAGTTTTTTTCGGGAAGTTGAAAGTACTTTGGTGCGGGCGAAAAGTCCTGTTAACTTCGATAAAACCGGTACAAGGTGGTACTACAATGCAAGAGACAGGAAATGACAACCGACCATGACCGGATCTCCCGAGAACGACCACGAGCGTCACCATTGTTTTACACTGTCTCGTATTTTTTCTTTCGTTATTCCTTTTTTTTCACGATGTCACGCAAATTCTTGCCGTCCGGTTGCGGGTGGAAAGCCATTAATGAGGATTCGTGTGAAAAATTATTTCGAAATGAAAACTCAAAGTCAACCTCAAATAAAAAGAGAATTTCCGATTGGTGTTTTAAATGTCATACACTTTTGTCTAAGATTGTACTTTTGGGGCAAGGAAAAAATAACATACAACAGCTGATCTCGGTCGGTAAAACCCAAGGTTAAAAGTTTTTATACACAATCGATATGTCAGGAGAACGAGCATTTTTTCGAACGGTGTTTTTCGAAAGATTTGAACTCGCAAAATACATCTCTCTCTCTCTCTCTCTCTCTGGTTGTCACTCTCGGCTTCTCAAGCATGTGTCAATTCGCTTGAAACGTTTGCACAAACGTGCGCCCTTCGTACGAGCGTGTGCGCCTGAGAAATGTGGAAGTGTGGAAGAGCAAGGGAGGGGAGAGCGTATATCCTCGAATCGGTGATCGGCGTGCATACGCCCGCCTGCGCCGTGGCTGGTACCACCATCCTCCTCCTTCTCCTCTTTCGCCCAACTCCCACGGCTCTTGTTCGCCAGCTCCCTCTGCGAAGCGTACTCTCTGCCCCTCGCGTGTCATCGGTATATTTTAACCGCAATAGAAATAACAATAACGAAATAATAAACAAACAAAATTATTCAATGTGCCTTATTCTTTTTGAAGCCAAAGGTTCTTATGCACGAACGCAATTTATACAGTAAATCGAGTTTTTTTTCGTAATTCACTGGAAAAAGGACGACGAAATAGGGTTATGAAGGGTCGTAGTTGGTGCTGAAAGCGACAAGGCGCGTAAACTTATCGGCAGTTTTGATCAAATAACCGCTTTTCAATCCACTCGAAAAAAATGTCCTCGGGAAACAATTCAACGTGTTTTTCTATTATAACAAAGTCACGAGAAACCTTTTCACGATCATTTGTCCTTGAGCTTTGCACGATTCTGCGGAACGAATTGGAAAGTGAAAAAAAAAACAAAAGATTTCATGTTAACGACGCGATTTTTAAAAATTAAATTTGAAAATTATTCAAATTCTCCAACTCCGGTTCTCGGACGACGCAGTTTTTTTTGCTCAACATGTAGGGCGATGCTGACCTGCTCAGTAACGTCGAAATTGCGTATTTTCGTTTTCTCTCGTACGAGATCCCGTGATTGTTCAATTTAAATTTCGCTATCCTCGAAAATGCCGAGTGAACCGAAACCTCGGACGGGGTTATCGAGGCGTGCATGGTCTTGCCTGATGGTGAAAGTGCGAGTCGGGCTACGGTATCATCGAGAGAAAGAAAGAGAGACAGAGAGGGAAACGGAGATTTTCTAAACGATCGCGGCATATCCGTTGGGTAAAAATGGTTGTGTTCCCGTCCGCTAGGCGAGGGATTGGCGGCGTTGTACGCGACGAAGCGTTTCCACCTCGAGACACTCTCGGTCACCTCGGCAGCCATTTGCCATTGAGGTTAATGTCTCTCTCGAGACTCAACGATTTAACAAGTTGGGATGTAACGAAAGATCATTTTTCATTTATTGTTGCGATGAATTATTTGATACTGAACATTCAGATTCTTAGACAATACAAATGAATCGCTCTTGTGGAAAGCTGTATTTTTCGGAAGGAATTGAATAGCAAATTCCGGTGAAAACTTGAGCAATTTTATGCTGACGATCGTCAGCAAACTGCGTTTCGATTGGAAGTTTCGTAGAACAATCTAATTTCGTATTTTCTCACATAATTATCGACAACAATAGATTCTATCAAAATTTCGACACAAAACCTCATAAATATAAGTGGAACAGAAATGATTGCCAAATATGATCTGAAGGAACTTCGAAAAAATAAAGAACATCATTTTCGATGCGTTCGACCAATGCAAACTTTGAATAGCATGACCAAAAGAGGTGGCGAAGTTAATGGAGGGTTGAACGTACAGCGATCGAGAGCTGGGCAGATACTTTTACAATGATAAGAGGATAACCGAGCGGAGCTGACGCAAACTCGACTGATTCGTATATGGAAACTGGTTTACGAGACGATTCGTACGATGAGATAGAGTATATGTATAAAATAAACGATAGACAGGCGGATGCGAATACCTATATATGTAACAGAACGATTCCCCTTGCTCTCGGCAAACTATTATGACCAACTACGATCGAGCGTTCCGAGAGTCTCACTCTCGTTATGTACTCTTCTAAACTCTCGACCTTCGCGCGTCCAACAACGGGATAATAACGACGATAATTATTATATGACTTTGGCATCTCGTTCTTCGACCGTTCGATCATTCCGTCTAATTCATCGATATATTTAGCGAATATCAAGGAAACTTCTACGTCCACCTTGGGTTTTTTGAGGTTATGGATATGTCGAAGCGCCGGGCTGATATTTTCCCGAACTGATCGTCCGCTCGGAAGACAAAATCACAGTTCATTCGTGTATCTAGTGCGTGTGGGTTAGTTTTTATTTGGACCGAACGAACGGTGTGGGAATATTTCGCTTTAGAAATTTGCGACTCTCTCTCGCTCATGGGCGCTTGATCGGTTTAACGTTTGATCTCAATGCGAGTCCAAATCAGCGACGCGAAGGTTATTCGAAAGCAAAGAGAATCAGCTGTCGCTTGGGATTCGATTTGTCGAATAGAATAAAGTTACAGTTAGCTCCGGAAATTAACGAACGGAATGGGAAATTCGGTCGGTTCGAATGACCGAGTATTAGGAAATCAGGGCACCCAACGATTCTCGATCTTGCTTTGTGTTACCGTTGCATTCACAACGATACTCCCAGCCGCAAGCGCTGCCGTGGGCAGAGTAAGTGATACATAAAGGATGACACCAAAACAAAAAAATATTCGTGCAAAACGCCAATCTTTCGAACTCCCCACACGGCGGTTGGCCCTCGAGACAAAAGTTTGTTTACGTGTGCGCAGAGACGAAGCTTCAGAACGAACTCGTGCGCATACCTTCGTCCATTAGAATGTCCACAGAGTAGTAATTTTTCAAGATTCACGTTACACGAAAGAATCGTCATTTTCTCTTCTCCGGTAAACAGAAAAAATTTGACCCTAATGTCGGAGCTTGTAACGGAGACTGTCGAATGACGTAGCATCGAGAAAACTACAGTTTTTACCTTGAGGTTATGTAACAAGTTGCTCAGGATTAATTAACGCGATGTATCAGTCGCGGGAGTCCGAGAGAGACAGCGAAAAAACAGATACACGTTTTTCTCACAGATCTTTTTCCTTTCGAGACGAATGAGAGTTACAGATTCGGTTCTGACCAGAGAAACACTCGTTTAGATTTTCCTCGAAATATCGAGCCCCCCGCATGAAACGCGCGGCCGGATTTTTACCGCACATACGATCGGTGAATCATCTCGAAAATAATTAGAGGATAAAAATCGAATGTCTCGCGCATTGACTCGTTCGTCGCGCTCACTTTGCGTTCAGAGACGTAAGTATCGATGCTACGTACAAAATATAAAGTTTTTCTTCAAGTTCCAAGGCCGTTATAGTCAATGCTAGCCATTTGTGTTTAACCATTGATTTTTAACCTAGTGAACTACTTGCGTGCGTCCACAATCGATCGTGCCAGTCAATTATACTAATTGGCTAGCGAAAGTTGTTGTCGCTACGATCTTATTTCTCATTTCAAGTCACGTATGTATATTTCCCTCTGCCCTCCTCCGCTGGAGCTCATCTCCCGGCTAAAATATTATTCAACTCTGTATTCATCGCGCAATTCAAACAACCAACCTCACATCTTAATTACTCGTCAGCCACAAATGTCGCTCGTGTATACATATTTGTTTCTCGAATATTTTCAACCGACCAATAAAAATACTCGATCAACTACGTCGAGAACGAAATCGCATGGAAAAAAGCAGAGGAAATTAAATGCAATTATTGTAGGACGCAATCAAGGATGCATGAGATATAAAATTGCACACAAAAGTCCATGACTCTTCTAGCCATTGAATATTTACGTCTACGCATTGTAAACACGTGGACACCTCGTGGAACGGGCAGACACTTGTTTATAACGCTAAGAGGAGCTCGTCACTATTTTCTTTTCGTACAGCATTTCCCTCACAGGAAAAAATCGAATTTTTCCAACTCGGTGGAGGATAGAATTTTCAATCGGTACTTCGCGAGAGAACCAAAAGTGCGACAACGTGTATTTGGAATTATGATACGAATTGGAACACGAAAAGAGTTCTTGTTCAGAATTTAGCGCTGAGTTCGTCCTAAATTTTTCCTCTCATGCGGTCACATGTTGTTTTTTTGTTGTTGTGAGAACAGAGCGATGCATGATGGGGTCAAAGAATGCGTCGGACAAATGTTGTATAAACGCAATGAAACGATGTACACAACACAAACACATCAGCCGGAGGTGCAGCAGCGATTGGAAGCGACACAGACAAAAAACAATAAAACTCGCTGTTATTTCTATTACGATTTACTTGCATTCGCGCAACGTCCTTTGCTCGATCGCCCACGCATTTCCCACACAATCGATTGCAACTGTTGGGAATCGGATGAAAAAAGGGGGTGCGTGAAAAAATCGAAAAATAAATTGTAAGGATGAAATAATTTGGATTCCCATAGGAAAAAATGGGACGTCAGTTTTTAAAGCGATTTGGAAATACATTTCCTGCCTTTTTTTAAACTTTGTTCCTGAGTCACGCTTTGTCGTTACGGTATTTTCGTCCGAGCCGCTTAAGGATTCAGATCAGGAAAGATCGGACCATGTTTCATGGCAAGGTTTACAAAAAAACCGTGGAGAAAGGGCGAGGAGGGGGGAGGCTTTGCCATATCGTTCATCTCGGTTCCCAAATGTTTGGACACCGTCCGTTCGACGCTCTCGTGGGCTTTTCGGCCGTTATCCCCACTCCCTGATCCGAGCTCACAGCTTTGTCTCTGGGTGGTGGTAAGTTTTCCATGCATTAAACACAAGACACCTTTGTGAAAGGTTAGTGCACTTTTTGTCGAGGAAGTGACATTTGAGATGCACACACGATGTTAAGAAATATACGTTGAATCACGTGCATGACTCGAGGAACTTCGTGAAGTAAAGTTGATTCTTGGGTCGTCGATTATCTAATTTCTGCACGAAACTGTTTGCCCGTACAGACTGGGTCTGAGAGACCCGAATGCGATCCTGATAATTTTTTGCTATCCAATCGATGGGGGAATGAGAATCGGACGTGAAAACAGCTTCGGGTCTCTGAGACCCATGTGTGTACACGACAGCGCAGAGGCTTAATTCTCCAAGAACGACGTATGAAAATAAAAAATCTAGTCAATGGAATAAATTTAAAAAAAATTTTAGCGCCGGGATACAAATGTTTGCCCGTACAGACTGGGTCTGGGAGACCCGAGTACGATCCTGGCAATTTTTGGTTACTCTATCGAAGGGAGAATGAGAATCGAGCGTGAAAACAGCTTCGGGTCTCTGAGACCCATGTGTGTACACGGCAGTGTAAAAGCCTAATTCTTCGAAAACGACGTTTGAAAATGAAAATCTACTCAATGGAATAAATAAAAAAATTGTTTAGCGCCGGGATACAAAACAATTCGTGACATCGCGGTTGTGTTTTGCGTTTGCCCGACTCTGTGCACAAATCGCGATCCAACCCACATACAAATGCACGAGGCGACCTCTTTGTCACTACAGTCGGCGTTTCTGCGTGTATATGTACGTGGGAGGAATAGGAAGTCGGGCATTAAAAGCAAACCTCCGCTACAAAATGTGTCTCATTGTCTGCCGCGTCGTCGGTGTCGTCGTCGCTGCCTTTTTCCAGAGTCCGACACACGCGCGGCCAAAACCTTAAATTATTTTACCAAGAGACACGCAGACTTCTCAACGTCGAGAGATATCGTGGGAATTAACTGCAGCAAAGAAAAAGGCTCCTCACCTCATTGCGAACCTCGATTCATTGCTGTGCGCAATCGCTGCGGAGGCGTTAGGAAAAAAATCTCTTCTTCTTTCCACTAATTTGTGTCAGAGCAAATGTGAGAATTAGAAAGCCCCAGCCATAGACTTATTGTCATGTTTTCATTGAAGATAACATTCCCACAACCCATTAGTTTGCTGGTAAGTTTGAGCTCCGACGAATCACAAATATTTAAAGATTTCCTCCATTACCCTTCAGTTCTCACGTAACAATCACCGGTACACATTGCAATTTCGAGTTCCTCGTTTCACTCGAAGACTTCCACGAACCTTGCTTACTCATCCTACCAACTTGCACGTCCGTTGACAGACGACTTAGAAAATAGGGACTTATCGTGAAGTTTTAAAACTTTAGACATAATCGAGCTGAGGAAACGGCCAATTTTGCATAAATTTAACTATTTTGGGACGACAACCACTTTTTAGCTTTTTGTGTCAAGTAAACGAAAAATATTTCGTTATGGAGTTTATACTCGATTAGAAATTGGACTGCAATAGTAATCTACGTCTTTGTGTGATTTTACTGGAAAAATAAAAATTGAATGGAAAACGAAAGGATCAATCATAGCGTCTGACAAAACGCAGCACCCGTTATATCGCGGACCCGATGCTCTCACTATCGAGGTGCACAGAGTGGCACAGTGAGGCGCGCGAGCGTGGCCAATAATCAGCGAGAATGAAGCCACGATATAGTCTCACAGGGCATCGGGGTGTGGGGCGATAGCTCCATCATTATTTTCAAATGGGAAATTTATGGTCCTGGAAAAATATACGTTGGCCAAGTGGAACGACGAGATTTCACGAATCACTCGTATACCATTTACGAGCTAATTATCGGAGTATAAATAGAAATATCGCGGTTTCGAACGTTCCATGGCGACTGGGAATTTCGTTACTTGAGATTCTTTCTCATTTGCCCGCCCTCCCTGCCTCCGTGGAGACGTGGTTTAATTTTATTTGTAAGCTCGACGAGCGAGCATAGAAAGTAGTCTGGTATTCTTTATCCCCCTCCCCTGCCACCTCCTTTTCGCCGCTCTTCCACAAAATCGGCAATCGCTATGGTAAACCGATGGATGAAATCGACTGTTGTTCTCGTTGCCCGGAGTCACGCATAGAAAGTACACGATGAATCGTAGGGAAATCTGTGCACAAACGCTCCGGCGCGAGAACTCCCGCCATCGGGAAACCGGTAGAAAGTGAGTCGCGTGTCGCATACCACGAGAAAATCATAGATTTCTGCACATCCGCGAGGGCAACCCAGACTCAAAATAATTTTCAACATAAAAATGTGACAAAAAATGATCCAACGCGTTGCCGAATGACTGACATTGTTTTGCAGGACAACGCAAAGGATTCTGCATGAAAAATAATTTCCGAAAATTCATCAGTCAACCCTGGAACCACAAAACTATTTTTTTTAACCTTCATGGCTTTCGTGTACATGAATCTTTTGGTCTTTCATGCCACAAAAAGAATGCTCACGAGCAAATTGGATTTTATCGAGTTTTAGTTGGTGAAAAATCGATTTTAATACCTAAAAGTGCTGATTAAATAATTTAGGAATGTAATTCGGAGCTCGCCTGCGTAGATATTTGGTCGAGTCCGCCGGTGTAGAGTTAACGACGTTAAGACGCGTTATTTCTCAAAATTATGATTTCCATTTGACTGTCCTGCGAAAAAGACTCGATTTTTTCGTTAATTTTAGATTTTTAAGACCGTACGATGGAAGCAAGTAATAAATATGTGCATGCTAGTGGCCACGGGCTGAACGATAAATCATAAACGTGAAATAAAAATCAAATTTCACTTGGAATCAATGGGCTGTCAGTCTGCAAGATTTATTCGAATGCATTGAGTCGTTGTCGAGTTATAAATAATTGACACTGAGCCAAACGAACATTTCCGGGTTGCATGGTTTTCTATGTATAGAAAGTTGGAGACAAAGATAATAAAGTTTTAGGAATGTATGATGTGAGCTAGAGACAAGTGAGACGTATGACGATTGGAAGAAACGATGGATCTGCCGGGCAGTTGCCGGGCTGTATTATCGGCTTGACCCACTATCGGGCGTTTCAAAATGTATTACTTGTCACAGGAGTCTTGGGTAGTGTAACGCATAAAAGGCGAGAGTGCAATTATATTAGAGTTCTTGAAGCTATCATGTATGAAGAGCCGACGGGGATGCGAGACACGGGGGACCATTGTCCCTCTCCACTCCCGCGCCCTTAATAATAAATGTGTTAGCTTGCCGAATGAGAAAATCGTTCTCTCAACTCGCAATTTGTCTTCGAATCGTTGCCTCCGTTTGTCCTCCATTATTCACTATAAATATTCCCATTACTTCATTGATACTCAACATTTCATTTTTTTATTTTTCATTTCAACTTAATAGACGATGGTGACCATTTTTTTGTATTCTATTTTTAACGTATCTTATAATTTCTCCGATTTTTGGTTGTTCTGTTTCCGGTTAATCATCAGGATCATTCGTGACATTATTGAGACGCCATGAGGAACTCGACTCTTTTGAAATGGGCCCAAAATTCCACCAACAATAAGAATCAACCATCGAGCAAAAACGGAGGTTCGTATTTGCCCTTAAATTTACGGAATTTATTAAATTTTCTTTGATTTTAGAAAATTGCATTTTTCCCCCATTTTTAGTGATAAATAAACGTTGATTCATTTTTTTTATTTTCCATTCATTGACAAATCCATTAAATTATCGAACGTTTATAAATCAATGTTTCACAACTGTTACGTTTGCTATTTGCAGGAACAAATAGAAACTGGATACACCCACCGGACGCGTTACAAAAAGGCCACATCGCCTACCTAGTCAAGGTACGAGAGCGTCGCTTCTTTCTATACTTTCCCCCATTTTTATTTTTCATTTATTTGCCGGCGTTGCACACTGGCCACGTTTTTTCGTCTCGTAAAAAAGATGACGATATTTCGCATCTTTTGGATTGCGCGAGAAATCCGAATCCCTATGTATCAATTTCATTGACAAAAAAAAAAGATGAAATTTCGACGGGAATTCCCATTTTTTTTCTTCAGTTTTATTATCGGAAGAAACGATAATAAAACCAAGAGAAGTAGAAACATTTCGTGGCTAAACGACGCAAAATCCGACATCATCCTTCGGATTATTCTCGAACGTTTATGTTGAAATGCATTTCGAGAATGCGTAGAAAAAAAAACAACAACAAACTTGTTCTCGCGGTTGATCCAAAGTCCACGAGCGATGGGTCGTCCCGGTACAAGATCACATCACAGTTCACATAGAATATAGATGTATATACTGGCACAATAATAGACAAGATCCGCGAAGCAGCATCACGCCTCTCTATTTATGCATGGCGCCACGAATTCCAAACAACGACGCAATTTTCTTTTATTATTGGTTTTCCCTTTTTTTTTTTAATGATTATTATGATTAATTAAATGTTCGTCAGCTTGCGAAACGACGGAACGAAAAAATAAATAAATATCGAGTTTTCATATTGTCACGTGTAAGCATTTTTTATGTTACGAAATTGATCAAATATTTGCTTCACATTGTTGTCGTATGAGCGCTGATATTTTTTTCGATACACTCGTTTCAATTCCCTCTCCCCCTCTCGTCGCTTTCCTTACACAACCACGTGTTCGGCGGTCGCGGAATGCCGCCCGACTCGTAATCGCAATCACCGAGTGTGAAAAAATCAACTTGGCTCGGGACGCACAATTTTTAGCTTTTATTTTATACTCACAACACGTTTTTTTTCTCATCCTGTTTTTTTTTCAATTTTAATTATTTTTTCGATCGTTGTCGTTTGGATTAAAATAAGTCGCAGGGTTTAACCTTGAAGTTATGGGAAATTTTGATTTTGCAGTATTTGGGAAGCACCGAAGTCGATCAGTCCAAAGGGATCGAGGTCGTGAAGGAAGCGATATGCAAACTCAAGTTTACTCAACAATTGCGCAAGAGCGAGGGCACGAAAACTCCGAAAGTCGAACTCACCATAAGTATCGATGGCGTGGCGATACAAGAACCAAAAACCAAGACTACCCCAAAGGTATTACGATGAATATTTTTTATTTTATTTTATTGAATATTTTTCGCTCTCGAGTAATCGGGGAGTATCGTTTATTTAATTTCTTTTATTATTTTGCAGCGAATCATGCATCAGTATCCGCTGCATAGAATATCTTATTGCGCCGACGACAAGGGAGAAAAGAAATTTTTCAGTTTCATAGCCAAGGAGGAAGACGCCAATAGTCACACGTGCTTCGTATTTGTCAGCGACAAACTCGCTGAGGAAATCACGTTGACGATCGGGCAGGCGTTCGGTCTTGCTTATCGACGATTTCTCGAAACATCCGGTAAGGATCTTGAGGCTCAGAGGCGGTCTATGCTTTTGCAACAAAAAATATGGCGTCTCGAGCTTGAAAACAACGTTTTCCGACAGAGGCTTCAAGACATTTCTGCAATTAAGGGATCCGTAAGTTCACTTTCAACATTTTTATGATAACGTCATAATTTTTTGGGATTTTAAAAGGTTTTGCTGCAAAAGGGCTTTCTGCATATTGACAGAAACGAATCGTCGTTTCTGAAAATCGAATAATTTGCAAATCCAAAAGCAAGATAATATTTGAAAATTAAATAATGATTTTTTGTTTGATTTTTTTTACATTTTCCTGGAAGTCAATCTTTTGCTTTTCCACAGGCCGATGTCTCGTCATATTTGACGCAACACAACCTGCCGGATATTCTTCACGTGCCTGGAAATCCTGGCAATTCCGCGGCAATCGGAGGCTCCGCTTCGCCCACGACCAACGAGGAGGCGCTTCCTCGAGTGAACGGCACGTCGGGAAAGCTTGGTGCGAAAAATGGCAACGACACGAATGGAAACAGTAGCCAACAACCTCCGCCAGTGCCGCCGAGGAGTTTTGAAAAATCTTTCGACGATGATTTCATGGGGTAAATTCACCGGAACACTCTCACGAAGTAGTAATTTTTGTTATTCTTTTTTTAATGTTTTTTATTCGATTTCAAAGAAGCGAATCTGCTCCGGCAACGCCCTCTGTGGGGACCAAGCTCGAGGGATTGCTGATGGACGAATTTGAGGAAGATTTCAATCCACGAGCTTACGAAAGCGCTTCGAATGGTTTTCCCAGTCGCTCGTCAATTACGAACAAGTCTCAGCCCATCATTACCAATGGTCAACCTCTCACGCCTGGAAATCTGTTACCACGGACCAATGGATCGACCGCTGGTTCTCCTCCACCTCTTTGTAAGCCTCTGTCCCAAGATTCACGTAATTTGCCATCGAAAAACTTCTGAAAAATGCTCAATTGATTTTTTTTCATTTTGTCAAGTGGCTCCACCGCCAAAAGCCAAGGACTCGAGGCGCCAAAACGGCGGAATGAAGGAGGATCTTTTCGGCAGTGTGCCCTTCAATCCCCCAACGCCAGGAAGCGAAACAACGACCAGCGGCTCTTCGTCGCCGCCATCAAACGCAATCACCAAAATCACCAATAACCATTTCAACGATCCTTTCGAAATGGGAGAGTTTGGCATGAACACGCCTCAGCTCTCAAGCCCGAGCCAACAGGATCTCGAAAATGCGATTGGATTACTGGACAAGAGGCTCCTGGAAATGAAGGTTTGCTTCTCATTATTTATTTTCGATTAGAAAAAAAAATCCATTAGCCACGGGAATTCGAGGAAAATGTGGAAACTTGTTGACGATAAATATATTTTTCAGGATGGCTTTAGCAGAGGTTTGTCGATGGGTACCGACGATTTCTCTCTCGAGAGTCTCGATCCTCTACGGAACTAAATTCCACCATCCAACGATGCAGCACAAAACGCGAAACTTCAAAAAAAAAAAAAAGACAATATTCCAACGCAGATAGAAAAGAGATCAACGCAGCTCGAGCTGGACGTTGATAAATCATTCGCAAGGCATTTGCGCCGAACTGGTTGCAAAAAAATGTTTAGCAACTGAAATTAGTCAATTGCTCCATGTCAATAATCTCCCGGTAAAGCGGAAGTTCGCGCACTGCTTTTTCTGCGAGGAAGAGAAAAGGCCCGCGCACAAAGCAATTATACAGTATCCAATTTTTATATTTTTCCGTTTCCATTTCGGGTGAGTAGTTTGAACAACGAATCTCGAAAGGCGCGCGCGAATCGTTAACCGATACTTTTTAATTAATAAAACGAATGGGAAAAGAGCTTTTTCAGCTTTGGCGGGTACAAAGTTTCCCAAGTAGAAGGAAATATCAATCGCTTCCAAAATTCCATGGCTTTTTAAGCGTACGGCAAAAAAAAAATGTAATTATTATTGCTCAAAAAATAAAGTGACTCCGGATCGAGTCACGTCCAGGTCTTTTCGCCATTCCGACCAATTTTATTCTCAAATCTTCTTTCTCAACTTAAGACCGTGATACGATTTTTCAATTATGTTAATACAACAATCAAAGGACCAATTTTTCGTCTTGCAGATTCGCAAATTTAGATAAACGAAAAAAAAGTAGTCCCACCTCGATCGATCGATAATATTGATAACAATTTTGTAAATAACGCTACTCTAATTCGTATAATTGTTGCTCTATTTTTCTAAGTATTTTACGCCTATTATTCGTGGTTAGTAATTTACATCTGAAAAACAATATATGTTACGGTTTTTTCGCGACTATTCGTACAATCTCGCAGGCTTTATCAATATTATTATTATTATTATTTTATTAATATTATCATTAAAGTATACGGCTTGAGCGAAAATGAATTTGGTATTCCTAGCGAATGATAATGGTTCAATGATCATCATGTAAATACGTAAACAGGAAATTAATACAATTTATATATACGTCTAGTAATATAATATGTTGAAATAATAATTATCATTGTTGCTTTATTGTCTAAGAATTTTATTAAGAATATACGATTATTGACGGATACGGCGAAAATCTTTTGTTGACACATGATTATTTTATACTTTTCCATTTTTTCAAAATATTTACTGTTTTCATTTCATTAATGATGATATAATGAATATATTGGAGAATGAATAATTACAAAATAATAGTAATTTTTACTTTTTACTATTATTTTGTCAGCCATAAGATAATACTTGGTCAATCGAGGCTAAAGATAGTCGAAAGTAGTTGAAAGGAATTCGTAGACTTCGAGAAAAAGTTTCCGAACAATCGATCGGTTTCCGTACGAATTTCCTTTCGTACGAAACTCGTTCGATTCTCATTTTTATCAAAGAGAACGAAGAAAACTAAAGGGAAAGAAATATCAGGTGATTGGGCTCGCGGATGGTAAAATGACCGTGAGAAAATTGCTCGTTCAGTAAGTTTACCACATGCAGCAATCACTGGACGAGACACTCGCAAGAAGGATACCATGAATATGGTTTTATGCAAGTTTTACGTTCATTTTCTCTGTTATATGAAAAATAAAGACGAAGTCATGGGAACGTATAACGTTTAGGAACATTGACAAGAGTCTGCGTGGAATTCAGATTTGCCGCAAAAAACAGGTAATGCAAGATTTTTACGAGCTTGCGGCGTTGGTGAGGTTAGGTAAAGCTGGACAGTGACGACACCCAACGGATTGGTTGGTCCTTTGGATTCAACAGCACCTCTCGGGCTGTGTGTCCATCATGTACGCATATATTGTTACGTCTGATATAGTGGAATCTCTGTTATCTTATTTTGAATATGAATTTATTTTGAAAAAGGCATTTCTGTTGGTTGAGCAATTCTGCTGCTGTCCGGGAATTGCAAAAAGCGTTCGGAATCGTTGTTTATTGTTTTTTCGAAGAATTTGAGGGCTTTTGCAAAGCAAATAACCAACTAGGCAGCTCATCAAGCCATTTTTTGCCATTTTGAGGATTTGCGAGGAATATCTCGTACGGATAACCCCAAAAATGTTTTTCAGAGTATTTTTTTTCATTGGTTAGACGTACTTGCGAGGTTATATCTTATTAAAGTTTGATGAATCTTGTGAATAACGTTTTCCTGCTCTTTTTTTTGCTCTCGTCGGGTAGATAAAGTACGATGGGGCAAAAGGTAAGATAAAAGTTTGGAAATTTACGAGGGTTCGTACTCTATGTATGGAAAGTTTGTTGTAACGTGATAGGGGTAGATTTTTGGCGGAGGGTGGGGGGTTCGTTTGCGCGTGAGGGAGGGTGAGCAGCGCTGGCAAGCTTGGTCGTAGGGTGGCGCCATCTGTTTCCTCCGTTTTGACCGTCCACCCTGCGAAACATATCAGTCGCGTATTTCGGTCCGTTTCGGACGAATAGCAAGGGAGGAAAAAGGTAGCAGAAGCAATTCCACCATCGCCACCACCACCGCCACCACCATCACGAGCATCACACTAGACGACGACTAGGATCGCAAAGAACCTTCGTCACTCGGACGAATAGTAAGACGGAGAGAAGAGTGTCTTCGCGGACATTTGATTTTCCAGTGCTTCGTGTCTCGCCAGGAAAGTGACAAGTGGTGCGCGCGCGCGTGTGTGTGTCTGTGGTGTGCGGTGAGTGAAAAAAAAGAAAAGAGGAAAAAGAGAGTGTGTTTTAAGATAGAAAGGTGTCACGAGAGATAAAACTGCTAAAAGGTAAATCCCGACAACAATTATGTGCTATACGATTTATTTAAACTTGTCCAACGAATAGCACATACACACGTGCATATATTTACACATATTTATGGGGAGCCGCACGCCGAGATACTCGTTGCAAATGAAATCGGACAAAAATCGCGAATACCTTTTATTTTATTGCTCTTTTCGTCAGACTAAGATATTTGCTCTACGGGTTTCGCTTCGATATGCCGGAACACGGGATACATTTACGTGTTGGATCGATTCCCCTTTCTCAGGTCACCTACGAACCATGCCTATAATCCCCCCTTGGTTAAGACACTTTTACCTCGCTCACGTTCTACCGCCATCCCCATTTCTTTTCTCCTTTCTGCCTATTTTTTTCTCCTCATTCTGACAAAACCCCTGCGATCTTTCGAACGTGCTGTCTTTTTCGTTTCTCCTGCCAGACGCTTTTTTCTCCTTCATCCTCCTACTCGGCGCTCTCTGACGCTCCTAAAACCCAAATTTTTACTGTTCTTCTATTCCTATGTCTTTTTTACAACCCCCGCCTTGTTTCTTTTCTCTCCCCTGTCTCCTTCTTCTCCCTTAAGCGCCCTCTTTTACTCGCCTAACCGACGTAATGCTCGGTGCACTAAAACCCAGCAAACGTTCGTTCTCGCTCCTCCATCTCCTGTCTGCCTATATACATTGGCAACTTGAGTTACGTCGAGAGAAAACTCGAAACTCTGGGGGGTGTATATACGAGTATACAGTCGCGGTGGCTCTATACACAGTCCAGAATATAGCACACGATTTTCTTCACACTTTTTCATACTTCGTCAGGAAAAACGAAAATAAATAAATCAAAATAAACCCAATAAATTTGTGCCACCTTCGTTACGAATTTTAACTTCGTTACTGTCCATTTTTTTTTCGTCCGTATTGCACGTATATGGTGTCTCATTCCGCGAAGACGAGAAGCAGGGCATGGAGCAATACTAAGCTTCGGGGAATAGTGGGAAAGTGGCGAGAAATCGAAACGGCTCCGAGCGTGTGTAAGTCCAAGATTCCCTTTTTTTTTCCTTCTTTCTCTATTTTTATTCCGATTCTTTCTACTCGACACTATTCGACCTTCAGCCTCACAGTTTTGAGCGCACTTTTGTACATACACCAAAATAGTATACGCGGTACGCTTCCGTACCGGAAGTAAATATTTTTTTTTACTTCAACTATGGTGCACCGTGCACTACAATTTCTCACACTTTACTGCGATCTTTTCTCTCCGCACACCACACACGAAAAACCTTTCGTAAAATTTCCATTTCAAGGTGAGAATTGAGACTTGGGAATTCTTTAGAAAAATATCTTTACATAGAAAAAGCATTTTTCTTTTTGTATACGCAGCTCACCGTTTCGTCTCAGGCATTTCAAGGTTGCCTGTCATTTAGTGAAAAACCGATTTGGTCCACCACTGTAGCCGATGAATAACGATGCTGGAGTTCGCATCGTTGGGACGGAAATTCCTCGCTTTTCGTCGGAAGAGCGTCAAACTCATTTGTAGCTTTTGGCTCCAAAAAAATTGGGTCAATTCCAAAACTGGAAAAACGAACGTGGACCGAAACTAAATTTCGTCACCCAACGATGCGAATTTCAATAATTCGACAAATTATAAATCACAATCTGAACGCCTTGCCACTAATCATGTACAAATGTTTATTATTATGGAATTTCTTTCTTTCTTTCAGTAGAGCTCAATTTTTTTTTCATTTCGATTGATTTTTCTCGTTTGTAAAAACTGAATCTACGAAAAAAAAAAATCAATGCCTGTCAACCTTTGGAACTCGAATGCCATTAATTGGCGAACCAACGAGTCTGAGTCGACGTTGAAAAAAATCGATATTTCGTCCAATGTGGTCGATTTTTTTTATTAAAAATAACAGAAGTTTCGTCGTTTTACAATTTCAAGAATATTTTCATTTTTCGAAAACAGTTTAGCCCACCGTATCTAACGAATGTCGACCTTTTTTCAACAAATTTGAGTTTTCAGTGTGTCCTTCGTTGTACTCTGCGAAAGTGTCGTCCGTGTAATCCGAGCTCATTGAATTATGAATAGGTCTCTGTTTAATGCGTTGCATCTCCGAATGAAAAATTCAACATTAGCAAAAAGTCGTTGAGATCGGAGGTTGACATCAATTCCAATTACGGACTTCGCGAACGTCAAAGGAATTACGAGATCAATGAATTTTGCACGTGTAAAAGGAAAATTATTTATTTAACAGAAGAAAATTTGGTTTTTAAGCGGCTCTAATTATTCCGGGCTCGTTTTCTACGACATTGAAGTAAAAATAAAAAATGCCCTCTACGAAAGGTCACGTTTTGATGACTCACAAATTTCGAGACTCTCTCGTAAGTTCCTTGTCTACGTTTATATGGTTTGCCCTTGCTGCAGAATTAATTACGTTAGGGTGGCCGGTTCGTCCGGACCGCACTGACTACACTCGTATGGGGGGCACCCATAGTGTTGCTCTTCAATGACTCATACGCTTCGAGTCTCTTCCCAACGCTCGAGACAACGCAGCGACCCTTTTTCTACAACATTGCTCACCGTTGCTATTTTATTCACGAAAATCATCATGTCTGTAACTTTTGCATCGCTCATTTTTTTTTTTTGCCGTTTCTCATTGATTTGTCTGTTTCACTCTAAAATATTGAATGTCCCATGATTTTGAAAACCGTTTGATCTATAAATTGAAGAACTGACGACCTGGGTCAATTTGACCCGACATAAAATTCCAAAACATTTGGATCGTCTTTCGTAATTTTAATTCTTAAAATAATTGAATTTAATTGACAAAATATTGCAATTTCCATGGCATTAAAAACCGTTTAGAGAATCGCTCAGAGAACTGACTTGGGTCAATTTGACCCCATATGAAATTCCCGAAGATTTGAATCGTCTTTCGTAATTTTAATCCTTAAAATAATTGAAATTTGATGGCCAAAATATTGACGTTTACAGGGCATTAAAAACCGTTTAGATTATAAAAAATTAAAGGCCTGACGACCCGGGTCAATTTGACCCCGTATGGATATCCCGAAGATTTGAATCGGCTTTCGTAATTTTAATACCAATGGAATTGAATAATTGAGTTTTGATTGTCAAAATATTGGGAACGATCCCGGTAAATTCGTCAATAAGCTTCGGAACAGAGTCTGAGAAAAAGGAGAGCCCTTGACCGGGCAAAAGTACGATGCTATCTCGCACAACACTTGTACGGTCACGTACTCGACTATTTTTTCTTATTTCTCCTTTGCACTTCTCTTGCAGTGTCACTCTTTAAAAATGATATCTATAGTCGCGGTGAGCTCGATCGGGAGTCGAAGAAAAAAAAGTGCTCAAAGGGCCATTAAAATAGCGAGTGAATTTATTTCCTTTATTTTTATGCGCATATATCTTCGTGAGGAGGGATCGGGAGAAGGAAGAAAAAAAAAACTCGGTCCCACTTGACACGGTACTTGACACCGAGATAATTTACCCTCCGAATACAACGTCAGACTCCTTCTTTTTCTGGTTGACCTTTCGGAGTTTAGCATAAACATTCTTTACTACTTTGTACTATTCCAACTGAACTTTAATACTCGAGGATCCTCAGAATAAACATTTTCTCCCTTGGTAGAAAAAGGTCACGTTGAGGGAAGAGATTATGTGCGCCAAATAAAAAAGATATATTAATTAAAGAGAAAAACAGTTTGCTGATAACGAAAAGAAGTAAACGAAGTTTCGATAATCGAAACTTGGAGCCCCCCCCCCCCAAGTTTTGGGATTAAATTCTTTCAACCTAGCACAAAATTAATTGGCTCTAATAATTAGAAAGTCATTTTTTTGTCCGGGGAAACTGGAAAAGGGCGACGATAAAAAAAAAAAATAACTCAATTATCATTTTTTTATTCCTCTCAGCGATTTCTCCCACTTTTTTCTGTCAATTTATCCTGCCAAGTGAACAGCCTTCATAAATTATTGTGTAAATGTACGAAAATCTCAACAAGTTTGATCTTTATGGAATTTTTTTGATAACGAGGGAGATTATTGGTTTATTTACTAACACGATGTGGGGCTGATAAACAAATACACGCTCCTAATATTTGTGCTTTTTTTGTTGTTTGAGATTTTGTGCCGATTTGGAAAAATGCACGAAACAGGAAGCGCGAGAGGGGGCGCGGGGGGAGAATGCGTTCTCATGCAGCAGCAGCGGGAATGAATAAATAAATAGACGAGCCTAATATTTGATATAGTGTAGAATTTCAACGATATCGAGCGTCAGGTCTCGTTACAATTTACCGCAACAGCACGTCGTATATAATATTCTTTCATCTGGCCTCATAGCCGAGGGTGTATATTACGTATGACGAAGGAAAGGGCATGTGAAAAAAGTCGGTGAAAATGCAGTTCGCGTGCGCTAGCGAGACTTTATAGTCTTGGATACTTTTCCAGCCCCAAAGAAATCAACGAATTTCATTTTTTTTCTGACACTGATGGAAAAAGGGCTGCCGCGAGTTTTTGCACTGAAAATGGAAAAGCTTCGAGGGATTAGTGTCCGAATAAACGATTTAACGACATTAGAGTCATCAAAGGACTCGCAGGATGCTTTTTATCTTTCAGAGATATTAAAAGTTAATACGAGAGCCTTTGAGGTTGGGAGGACTTGGGGCAACTGGAGCCTGAGGTTCGAAACATTTCCGGCGACTTGTTGATTCGTTGGCTGATTTAATTTTTTTTAGAAAAATATTTCCTCACCTTTGGCAATCTCGCTGAAACGTTTACGCGTATGAAACTAAATCTGTGGAGCGAAATGTTTGTCTTTTAATGGGCTTCCGCGATTTATTCGTTGTTTTCGAAAGAAAATTCCGGATCTGCAAAGGTGGGGGAAATAAATGGCGAATGTTGGCAGAATCAGTTCCTCCGGCCAGGACGAGCTGAAAGAAACGACGTTGGAAATAGAAAAGGATAGTGTTTCGTTTCGTAAGCATTTTCGTTCGTACGTGAAAACGAAAAATTGGATTCACATGGTTTTAGTAATTGAATGCAAAATAATAATGAAATAAGGTGTCTGACAGATCCGCCGGGTTTTCCATTTGGCAAGAGAACCGCGCAGAGTAAAGTAGGAACGAGGTGAAACCGTTTTAGAGAGTCCTTTTTGGTCGAGGCTCGTTCGTCGAGTTTAATCATTCGCGTTCTTTTCCCTCCCTCGTGCCTCACCGCAGTTATGTAATTCTCATTATTCCCTTTCATAGGATCGCAGCCCTCGTTACGTTCGTAGTCCGCAAGGACAAAAAAGCGGACCCTTATGAAGACCAAAATCGAAATAGCTCTCTCCCAGTGACCTTGTTAAAGCGCGAGGATTGTCGAATGTTTGAGGGCAACGAGCACTTGCCAACGAGTCTCGAAATATTTGACAAAAGCTAAAAACACGAACTCGTAGAAAAAGAATTTAATTAATATTTCAATGGCATTTCGATTCGGTCAACGTCTCGCGTTTATAATAAAAGCAAAAAATTGCTACCCGAAAAATGTCAACCTCGACCTATTGCAAACGATTTTAATTAACGTAATAATGAAAAGACCAAGAATTTCGGGCAAATAATTGCTCGTTCTTGTGGAAAACGAGCCAACATTTTTCTTTGCTTTTTTTTTGTTTTTTCGCGGACATCGCGATCTCCAATGGAAACAACAAGATGATGTTCGCCGAACATAAAGTTCGTTAAAAATCACGCGCTCTTCCATAGGGCTCTGTTGACATTCGCAGGAATTAGCTCACGCAGCCAACATTTCCTCATTACATATGCATCGATTAAGCTTCGTGTACGCAGTTTTATTGAGTATTATTATTCACGAAGCAATAACGAGACTGTAGCTCGATTCATTATTACTTTATTGATTGCTAGTTATTTATACGGCTTCTCACGAATTTAACGATCCTATGATCGAAAGGCTTCGGTATAATTAAATTCGAAGTCGTGATACCGGGCTTCTGGCATTGGGAATGGGTGTACATTGTAAATAAGTTAATAATTAATGACGTTGCGGCACAGCATCAGATTTTCTGTAAACGTTCAGCCTTTCCTTAAAAAGTAAAAAAGTTTTCTTTCCGGCGCACTCTCGAGGCATTGCGGTATGAAATTCAACGAAAAATACTTTTTCCATTAATTATTTATTGAATTTTGGTAATTATGGCAAATTTTCGTGTCGGTTTAGTTTTTTCGTTGCCCGAGACGATCGTTTCATTGTGTAGACGAAAATAATGCAAAATACAATTTCGCACGATGCACAATTATCAAATAAATTTGATCGTCTTTCCGAAAGAGTGGCGAATAAAAACGTGAAATTTCTTGAGAATCTGGATTAAAAATAAATAATCAAGAAATGAAAGTACGTGAGGAAAAAATGGATAATAAAATTTTGTGGCTCGCGTTAAAAGGAATTCATACTTGTCGATATTTCGTTGCTCGCTCTCCCTCCTCTGGTTCCCCTCATTTTTTCTACAGTAAGCGATAAAATGACGAGTGATAAAAGTATCAGAGAAATCCTTCTCGTTCCCTCTCTTTCACACTTGGCTCTCGGTCTCTCTCTCTCTCTCTCTCTCTTCTGTATCCTCCGGTGCCCATTATTAGATCTCAATTGGCTCGCCAGGTACATATAAACCATCCTGAAACGTGGCTGGTTCGTTCAAGCTCTTTGACGAAGGCGCGAAAGCTTTGCGGTTTGAAGGGAGTCCTCGAACGATAAAACGATCCACACGCCTTTGCCATACAATTGTGGGCTTGCAGATAGAGAGGTTGCTCATTCTATAGAGTGGCAATGCCACGTATACGTTTATGCATTACATGCATGCAGCGAAATACCCAACTAGTATGGGCTGTTTCGTGCGTTATCAAGCGAAAAGTCCGAACGGGGAGCATATTCACGAATTACTCACTATCACAGGACGACGAAGGGCTCGCAATTTTTAGAATCTCGAGAAGCTCGTAATCGTCGAACGACCTTAATAACTCGAAAAAGTGACTTTAGCACTCATTGTAAATCCGAGAATAGAAAAATCGTGTGCCTGTTTGATGGTCGGAGGGTTTACAGTTTCCGTATGTTCGTTTTTATGGCTTAATAAGATTCTTTGCGTTGAGAAGCTCGAACAGGTTTTACGTTTCTCGTCGTAAAACGATTGAGGCGTAGAAAGCTTGAGAATACCGGAAAACGTGGTCAAGACTAAACTCCATGGATCCGCAACGAAGCCTTTGACAATTTTTCAATGATTTGGCTTCAAAGTTGCATGGAATATGGAAATAACAGGACGATCAAGCAAAAAATATATTCTCAATGGAATTAGCGTGGCAAAGGGCCGAAAAGCACTCATGATGAAAATGGTTGTCGGTTGAAAGTTGGCCTGACCAGCCGTGTCGAAAAGTAGGGTCTCCGTTTAACCAAGTTCGGAGCAAATAATGGGACAAGGCTTTGGTGTAACTGCAGTAACCCGATCAGTAACCAAACATTCACACGAAGCACCGGGGCTAATGTCAATGTTTGAACGAGGATCGGGTTACTCCGTCGGAAAAGCATGACTCGGACTATCATTTGATACAAAATTGCTTAAACGTTGGCCTGGACCTTTCGAAATTACAGAGGTTCGATATTGGCAAATAATTCCAACGACCAACGCGCTGTTGTGTTGAGGAATAGACATCCCGGAAGTGTTTCTCCATTGATTCGCGAGAAACGTGAGCCCGGAATTATAAGAATTAGGATGAAGCTGGCTGGGTGGAAAAATTGAACGAATTTGATCGTGAAATAGTGGGTCAAGCTAGTTGGCGCTCTCGGAAATTTGAGGTTAATGCAATGAGAATTGTATATCCGGTTGCCCAAAGTACAATTTTTCTCAAGGCTCGTTTCCATTGGGCAAAGAAAAGTCGCGATGAGAGAAAAACGAAGCTGGATGGATGACTGATGGTTCGGCATGAAGAGCCTCATGTATAAAAATGGTTTGGAGCGGTGTGTTTGGATGGTGCAGCGAGTGCCGTCCCGTTGTTGAGTTGCACTCGAAATGTGCCGATTGTATCTGTTGGTGCCAGTGACCCCCTATTGATTCCACGCTCAGCGAAGCACGGTCTACCCCAGACCCTCTAACTTTGCACGCCTCCCCGTATTCTCCCCTTCCTCGAGGCTCAGGGCAGCCCTCGCAGTTCGTCCACCACCACAACGACCGCCACCATTTCCACTGGCGTCCCTAGAAAGCTGTCCCCCTCTCGTTGCCCCACCAGCGGAGATCCCCCACTGGCGTCATCCGTTGTACGCGGCACGAGCTTTCGTCCACGTCCATATTGGGCGGGAGAGAGGAAAGGGGTGGAGGACGACCAAGAGGACAAGAGAGGAGGCTCGAGGGGGTTGGAGGGTTGGTTCACTATGTGTTTGTGACCCGAACGCGCATCCCACGGCGCTCGTTCCTCGCCTTTAGCCAACTCTCTCTCCTTTCCTCTCTCTTTCTTCTCTCCATAGCTCAGCAGCGGATTCTCTCGTTATATGCTAACTAGAACTGGAGAAACACACGCCAGACTGAAGCGCCGCTCTTCCACTATAACTTCGAACACTATTGTTCCTTCGTATCCGTGTATAGGCAGCCGACCTACCTCATATACGCTCTCTCGTTGCAAACCATTTGTGTATAGACATGTGGAACCGTTCACATGTATATTACTTTCCTACTGAATACTCAACCTTTTCCCCCCATATACTCTTGAATATCTTCCTCTCCCTTAGCGATTTCACGAGCGTTATTTCGCTCACCTGAGCTCGAGACGTGCTACAACCAAATTCCCCTTTCTCCGCACTATATTCTCCCTGCTTTTTTCTCTCTCCTTCTCGTCCACCTTAAACTTCCTTTTTTCATTGCTCGATCCCTTCGGGGATAACACCAATGAAAGTCTATGCGCACTAATACGTGCTCGAGGCCGCGAAGAAAATAAAAAATCTTTGAGGGCGGAAGTAAACCGATCGATCGTTGTGGAAGAGGCTGATTGCACAACGTTTCATACTGTCTCGCACGATTCTACTCCTATATATCCTCAAATTTCACCTTTTGCCATGAATTTCATTTATCACGTTGAAAAATCACACTTCCTATTCGCTTTTGCCTCAAATTTCAAACCAAAATAACTTCCTTTTCATTTTTATATGCTCACGTGACCGATGACATCGCCTTTCATTATTCATGGCGTTCGATCAAATAAATACTCGGTCATGAAATCGCAGTATCGCATTTTTTTCGGCTCTGCAATGAATTTTTTCCATTTTTATTCGTTCACGACGAATCGCCAACGAGTAATCCAACTTCATCGACCATATTCTGCATCTTGATCGTCATTCAAATCCCCCTCCATAGCACAAAACTCGTACAGATATTTTCAGAGCCACACCATGCATCCTCGAACATTGTGAATCGAATCCTTGCAGATTCGAAGGAGCTTTATCGGCTTTTATGTCTCTATATACCCGCAACCTGTACTGCACTCAATATTCGTACAATATATGAAAGAGGCTGATGTGCAAAAGGAACGTAACAAAGTTTGTTGCATGAGATATTTCTATACATAGAATCTACGATGGATTATACTTGGCATGTTATATATTTATATATATATATATTCGTGTAAATGCCGTAACCTATACAAAAGATGTTGATGTATATTTCACAATATATATGTGCGACTGGAGGCAGTGGAGCAGATCGAGAAATCGATGAATCCCTTAGCAACGCTCCATCTATTTCCAGAGTCACTTTCGTGGACCTCCATCCCCGTAAACTCTTCATATTCCCAGTGAATTTCGATCGAATCATGAAATTTTATGATTAATGCATGTAAGCAAGCTAAAACGTATTATTATAGACGGAACAGGTGCGGCAGTCCTAATATTCAGAAGATACTTGGCGTTTTTCATTGAAATCGGTTTGCAAAGAATTTTGCTTTTTTGTTGTTGTCAACTTTGAATAAACAATTTCGTTTTTCTCTTGGGTCAGACCGGAAGTGGGAATTTTTGCTGCAGAAAATAGCGTTTTGCAAAATGTTAAAACGCGGCATTGGGAAACGTGCAATTACCTCGAGTAATTGAAAAACTTTTTTATTCATAGTTTTGAAATATTAAATAATTTGCGGGCCTGTGGAGGTTCGTTTTTTAAATTTTCTCATAAATTTTAGTTTCTGGTTGGGGGGGAAAAGCGTCGTCCAATTTTCCTAGCTCGAGTGCAAATCAATCGAAGGCTTGAGAAAGGAGAAAAAAAAGAGGAAACAGAGTGAAAGAAAGTTCGGTGCACTCGAACGATGCGAGCTGCTTCAATATCGTTCGGAATCCTTAGCCCGTCACGTAGGACAATATTGGTAATAGCTCACAAGCCAATTGTGGGCAAAGGATTATAGTCGATGTGGTATTTTCTAACGGAAATAATTTCCGCTATATTTTCAGCCACGATTATTTCTAACGTCAATTTCCTTGGCGATATCTAATTCTAAAATGAAACGTTTTCGAGGATAAAATAGCCATAAAATTCGCTCACTTTCTCGATAACTGTACGGACCCGAGTACCGGAAGTTGGCGTACAAATTTAACCTCTACTTTTGAATCTTTTTATAATTATTATTATCATGATCCTCGTTGTTATCCAACGAAGTGAAAATTCAGGGTTCTGACTCTCGTTTATTTTGGCGTTGTGTTAGCCTAGAGTTCTCGTGAGATCTGCTCAAACATAGGTAAAGCCCATACATGCTGGGGTGGTTTAACGATGCTGCGAGCTGAGGGGTTGAACCAGGTCAGCCGTTGAGTCTTGTGAAATTTGCCTGAGTAAAACTTCTCCCTGCCCTCTCTCTCTCTCTCTCTCTCTCTCTCCCTCAATTTTCCCTCCTCGCCTTTGGTCCATATAAGTAAATACACGAGCCTCTGCGTTTTTCCTTGCGGCCTGCTTAAGTTGCAGCATTGCCGCAGAACTCTTCAACTTATAACTCAAATGTGCGAATTAATGCGTTGAGGACTGACCGAGTGAGAAACGAAAAACAAAAGATGGCCCAAAATATTTGTCCTGCGGCATTTAAAAACATACGACGGATCATTATTGTCGTTTCTCATGAATAATTGCAACGTTGCACCTTTTACATCGAACACACAACAACGTCTGGAGCCTGCAAGTTTGCAGCGAATTTCGTAACTACATTGCTTGATCCTACTTGTGTATTCATGGAAACAAAGAGATACAATTTCACCTCCAAATGCTTGGCGTGCTATACGTTCGCAATGGAGGGAGCATCCTGCGAGTTCGGAGTTGCCACAACTTGCAATTATTTTTTCCTTGTGCAGCAGATTTCTGTTTCCGCTGAATTTCTCCGTGATTTGCTGCTATCCGTGAAATTCAATGTCATATTTAGCATCAGCGCATACGATCCAGCAACGAGAAGCTTTTAAAAGTCATTCCTTCGTGGTTGTTGCCATGGAATTCGAAGGGAGTTGATTCAGGATTAATTATTTAGTAGGAACGAATGTCGGAGCATCTCATCGTTGTTGTAAGTCTCGACTTTATTATTCTAATGGCAAATAGCTCTTGATTTGATTGCATTATTGAGAAGATTCCTCCAGTGTCCTTTTAGCCGGTGGGTGGTGCTGAAAGATTCAAGAACATTATGTAAAGCACTCGCTAGACGAGCTCTTGTAACCCAAAGCGTTTACCTTGTCGTTACGAATTACCAGCGCAAAAATCACTATTTATGGTTGTGGGATGAGGCTTGGGCAAAGGTTTACGAGGTGGGATATGGACGGTTCGATTGGAACGATCGATTTCATCAGTCTCGGGAATGGAATTGAGTCGATCCAATGTTGACTATGAGTAAACCGTGCCAATCAACTTTTCCAAGAAGTTAACGTCGTAAATTGCTCCGACATTGGCCAGCACGCTAAAGCCAACAACATGATGCTCCAGAAAACGCTGCAACTCGTTCATTCCACAATGAATACTGTGTACAAAGATAGCGATCGGTAAATCCCAAGCAATTGTGACCCATCAAATGTGTGCTAGTAACACCAACGATCTTGTTTCAACTTGGACCATATTTATAGCCAATCCAAGTCGAAACTTTCGAGCCTGTCTCTCAAGCCCAGATTTCGATGTGTATTTGCTATGTACAAACTTCTACGAACATTTATTTTTCATATTTTTAGTATTTTTCTCATTGCCTCCGTTTCTCCCTCTCTCTCTTTTCTATCGAGCTTTATCTTCGTCTCTATCCTTCTTCGTGGCTGTCGTCTAAACTCAAAGCAAGCCTTTCACAGAGTGTGGCATAACGTAGGCGCGACGATGCGAGAATCGTGCTCAAGATAGCGAAGAAACAGCAAGAGTGCGAAGGCATATAGAAGTCTATGGACGACCAAGACGACGCAAGTGGCGAGGATGAAGTGGATTACCGGGCGTTGAGAGTGCACGCTATGAGATTCCCGACGTATAACACTCCACAATACTCTCTCTCTCTCTCCCTCTCTCTGTATATATAAAATACTATACCTCCTCAGTACTGCACTTCTCGTCTCGTCGCCTTGGCAAGAGCAGCTCTCTCCCCCATTTCTTCTCTTCTTCTCTTCAGGTTCCTGTTCCCACCTTCCTCTGTGTGCATTGCGTTCAATCTTTCTTCTTCATCCCTCCACAACCCTCCCCATTTTTTCTCATCCTTCCACGAATCCTTCCATTATCCCCCACTTTCTTTATCATATTTTCGTGCTTCATACTCTTCCAAATTACAAATTCAATCCTACGTCTCAACGAACACCCTTCCTACTATGGACGCTCGAAGAATTTCTTCTTTTATCCTCTCTCTACGTTCCCTGCAATAAAATACCAGATTCCTCTATCGTATATAGGATTCCCAGGTCTCTGCACGAATATGAAGAGAAAACATTTTCATTAATTTTTCGTGATTGCATAAATATTCTGTGTAAACAAATAATTTGATTTTTTTTTTTTACAACTGAGTCATTTTTACTCCCTACGAGTGATCGTTGGAGTTAATTTTTTACTCGACCTTCATTTATTTCTATTCCCGTTAATTGGAAAAGTCTTGCGCAAACACAAAATCTTGGAGAAACGTGTCGTTTGGTTTTTCACGATTTCTTGACCAGCAGCTTAGACACTATATTAGTCCGTGCTTTAGGCTTCGGGGGCAGTCTCTGGAACAAACTAATATAGAGGCAAGCTATTCCGTCCAAGATTATCCAAGACTTGCCTTCCTGCATTTAAATCTGTCGGAATGAACCCAACCACTGGTGGATAATATCTTCGACGAGCCAAGTTCACCGATCGATACACATTTCGTCCGTCTCTGCTTTCGTGCCCATCCACTCGGCCATCTTTTTCATGAATTTATCAACTTCGTTGCCTCTTTTTTCCTTTTAACATATTTTGCTTGTACTTTCGTCCCATAAACTCACGTGCTACTTTGAGACAGAGACAGAGGATTGAAAGAGACTGAATTCTGAGTCTCGTTCAGCCGGTACGATAAGCTCCAGGCTCATCCTCATCCTTCCTCATAATTCCACGAGTATATCCAACGTAGAAATTCGTCATGTTCGATACAAAGCCGACCGAACTTTCCTCTAGGACAGACATGACTTTTGCGAAATGTTCTCTCTGCTCTGAGCTCTCTCGTCCTTTTTATTGTTGAAAAAAACTATTCACACATCCGGTCTCAATTTCCAAAAACTATTTCGTACGATAGAGTTTACGGATTTTCCAAAAAAGTTCGTCCATGTAGATCCGGTTGAGAAAAAATGAGAATTTAACAAGTCCCCAAAGTTCTGGCAACTCGCAAGTTCCGCTGAGAAACTTCTCTGAGGTTTCTTTCAATTTAAAATACTTGGCGTTGATTTTTACGATTTAATGGCAACTCTCGCAATTTTCCGATTTATCAGATACTCGGAAATTTCGTAGGCGACCGCAGCATCATCAGACGCATTAATTAATAGAGAATGAGACGAAACAGGTACGTTAATGAACCGATTAAGGTTGTGGTCGTTTGGCAATTCCAAGCTTCGTGCGTAATAGTCCAGGGCGTAGAATGATGGGAGGTCCCCCAACGATATTCATGAAAGCCGACAGCCCTATGAAAATGCAGAAATTCTGTCCAACGGACAAACATATCGAAAAAAAATTGTATTAAATGAAATTGAAAATTGATTTTTTTTTCTTCTCTGTATCGTTGATTTTTCTATACGACGATGCGATAAATCTTGTGAATTAATTACAGAATGGACAACCTGCTGGATGACCTGAACGTGACGTGGCGATGACAAGTCTGATATTAGAGAACGCAGACTTGAACCGACTATTTCCAAAATGCCGGCCTAGGGGCGGACAACCCCCGAAATCGGGGGCCATAACGCATACCGGAAGCCAGCCGCATGACAACCATTTCTGTCGTAACGATAAGTCAACAATTGCTCTCGACAACGACGCAAATAACGTGACGACAGCAACATTTCCTATATCCAACAATATGATAGACCTCGAGCGAGATACGACCGACAGGCAAGTTTATCGGCTCTGACGTCATGTATAAAAATACACACAGACACGCACATCCACAAAAAATAAGCAGCCACGATTATTATTTCATGTTTTTTCTCGCCATTGTTGATTTTTGCCTTTTTTTTTTTCTATCTACGGAAATCCTCGATCGTGAATCGAAACTATTTGACAAAAGAGTTTATGACGTTGCTTTCCAACGTGCCAACAAAAAAATCCTCTCGAAAATCCCTACAATCGATTGCCCGAATTCTTTTCCAACCATCGGGACCTGCCGTATCTACAACTCACTGCGAAAACAACAAATGGAACGAAGCCCGTTCGGGAGACAGGATTTATCGAAGAACAAAACAAAACTTTCCATCTTCCCAATTATTTTTGACATTCTCTCGAATCTACGAAAAAATTGCTCGCAACGAGTTCAAACAAACAAACAAAAAAGAATCAACACGCAATCGTGGGAAAATTGTTTCGAAAGGATTTTCCAAATGAACTCGAATTTTCGCACACGATGAAAAAAATAATTTGCACGACATTAAATTTCTGATTCGTTCGCTGCATCCTCAATTGATCATCACCTGATCTGTTGCATGGACGCATCCTGCGTCGCATTAATTTTTAGCCATTAGACTGAGCTCCAGGGACGATTAGAAAAGAAAACTGAACATACGTCCGGCAGTTTTTATACTTTATTTGGGTGCATGTACCTTTTTTACGATACTAAAGTTTACATCGTTGGAAAAAAAAACGAAAAATTAATTTTTCAATAATTATTTTCATAGTTAATTCACTTTTTCCATTTTTTTAAAAGTAAATTCAGTTTTCGAATAGCAAAAACGTCTGCCCCACTACTTTTGACTCAAATACTCATCGGAAAATTCGCACTCGCTCAGAAAAATCATGAGTTTTCAAGATCGTCCTATATTTGACCTTCGAGAGATTTCTTGTCACTCCCCCAAATAAATAACTCGTCTATGAATATCGATCACTTTTGGGGTAAATAATTGCCCGTCATAAACATAAATATTCAACAAATACGATGAAGAGTAAGGGACGAATATGGATGTAGCTTGTAGGCATAATCCATGGCACATGGGCGCATGTGTACTTATTCAGAGTACAGGGACAACACACAACGGGACGATCGATGCAGCGAACTAATCAGAGCGATAAAACGATTACACGTTCATAATACATGTAGAACGGTCAACGGCCACCGTACTTTCAATCCATTAGTCATTCGTGCGCCCACCAATTTGCACATCTACACAAATCCGTCGCATGTACAAGGAAAGCTCTTGCCTCGACTAAACCTGTTTAGAAAACGTGCAGTGTCTGCGACAGACACTCCACGTCGTGTTTCTTTCTTACACTAAAATAAACTACCGAGAGGTTTAGAGAAAAAAAAAAAAAAAAAAAATTGTCGGTTCGGACCGAAAAATCTACGAGAACCTTAAAATTCATGATTTTCTATATTTTTGCCAAATTAACTCGATGCTATTCGTCAAGACGTAGATTCGAAAGTACGAAATTTAGGAACAGAGAGAAATTCATTATTTTTTATCTGAATCGATATAATTCAGAGTTTTCATGAATTTATAATTGACGCGATAGTCAAAATGATT
>JAPYYS010000081.1:77216-253074 GCA_030522525.1 Campopleginae sp. 14b
CAGCATATAATTCCATTAGCAAGTGCCGACAGAAGTTTCATTTCGATATATATAAAAATCGATTCGTCTGACGAAATTTTTGATAGAAACTAGTGCTGCCTTGGTCGAGAGGAGAAGCGATAGAACAAAAGATGTTAAAGTTTCTAAGGAAAATACTCTCGTTTGGTATACGCACTCGAAGTACACTTGGGCAGGTTAGGATAAGGGGTGAAATGAGGAATGAGTTTGGACAATAGTCCGCCATTCTTCGTTCCCCAGAGTTGTTTGCAAATTCTCTCAAGACCCTTCGTTGAAATGGTAACAAAGTTCGGAGCATCTGAGGCAATTTACGTTCTAGCAAATTTTGCTTCTCCAAAAGTTCACGAGTTATTTGTATAATGGGAAAGAAAAAAGATTTCGTAAACACGAATAGTTTCGACTTGATGTTTCATCGTTCTCGCTGTCACGAATTTTCATTATTTTAGTCGCACGTTGACGAGATTTTTTCCTGCATAAAACATCGTCGAACAAATTAATTTCTCCTGCTATTTCTTAGCATCGATTCTCATTTCTTATTTGATTTATCGTCGCGAAATTATACCACGAAGAAAATAACTGGATTAGGATTCATAGGAAATAATAGAAAGTGGAGCTTCCAGACATATCTATATTTTTTTCATATACAATATAGATGACTTTTGTGCCGGTGGCGTGTTTGCAACACGTGAACCACATATATACATATATTCGGAGCGAACCTTCAAAATTGGAGCAGTATCATCGATCGCTCCATTTTCTACGTTGGAAAATAAGTCCCCCCCCCCCCCGTCCCTCCTCTTTCCTTTGCCATTCTTCACACCAGTGTGTTCGTTTACCGGATACATGTACAATACATACGAGAGTATATATTCGAAAGAAAGATTTGAGCGACGAAAAACAGAGCACAAGCATTTTTGTTTGTCGACACCACGGCGACTTCCTCAACGATTTTCTCCTCTTCTCTCTTTTTTCTGCTCTTCGAATTTCCGCAACTCCCTCCCTCTCTCTTTTCCACTACCCTCGATCTTCTTATTGTCTGCTTGCTCAAAAATTAACCAGCTGGACTCCAGCAAGCTTTTCGCTGGAAGTTCTGCTTTTTTGTCATGCAAATAATGGCTTTGCAAGCCAGCAAAAGATCTGAATTACTTTGAATCTCTTGGATTCGAGCTGACATGGGACATTTTTTATTGTATTTCTTTCTTTCATGGCTCACTCCTTCCACCTTTTCCGCATTACGAAGCATGACGTCAATCGTTTTCCTTTTTTATCTTCACGCAGCTGCTGTGGAAGAATAATATTTTTGAGGATGTTGGCTACACACAAAAATGTGATAAGAATTTTATAAAATTTGGTGATAATATTCTTTAGCATCAAACACGATGACACAATTGTTTTTTTTTTTTTTTCGTCTACATCCTCGTCGAATAAATTGAGTTTACAACATGTTAAAGATATATCTGTATATATTTGAATTCTATGCTTATGCATGCGAACTCGAGTGTTCAATTACTCGAAAACTATGGAGAAGAAAATTTTTGAAAAATTTGTATATCAATATTTAATACTAAAAAGTATGCTCACCAAATTCTAATCATTTCGAATTTTCCTATGCTTTCTATATAGCAACCTTGTTGTGTGTAGCGTGTCCTTAAAGCACGAATGTCAAGTAAAAAGTTTGGACTAATGGATTTGATATTTTTTCTCATTTTCGGACTCAGCGGCTTTCGGTGTTTAAGAAAAAATGATTTTTTTTTGCCAAAATTATATTATTTCTGGGGCGATAATGAGAGATTTGAAAAAAAATATATTGGAGTCAAACGACGTAAGCTTGAAGTTTGGAAGTTATTGATTTGGGCGATGCGGAGCATCGGTGAGATAATTTGCGATTTTTTATTCGAAAGTTTTGCAATTTTTGTCGGATATTCTGACGATTATGAAAAAAAATTGTTCCGTTTTTTTTTCGGGGGAATTATTCTTATGATTGAATTTAGTTTTTGCTTAGCATTGGTCTGATTCTTTCGATGTTTTCAACTGATGGCGAGCCTGTTAGTCGTCGAGTCAGCACACGATAAATTGCAACGAGCACGATTTTTAAGAGTTCCAAGTTACATTCGTAGGTGTAGAAAGCGAACGAGTCGCAGGAAAAAATCAGGTTCGCTGTCCCGTAGGACGGCAAACGTAATGCCAGGATTCGGTGGTGATGGCCATCAGCAGATCGGGGCGAATCCAAAGCCAACGTCTTCCAGCTCGTCATCGGCATCAGGACGCAGCGAGGATCAACCAAATTATGGGAGTCTCGGAGGTAGCGATCATCAGGGACAATCCCAGCAGGACGATAGTGGACCTGACGAGGGTCCCGTTTACATTTTGACCTCTGCCAAAGGCGATCGTAGTTATAAACTCCGTGACTCGAGGTAAGTTTATCCATCACCTCGAATTTAATCGACCACTCGGAATTTACGAGAAGAATAAAAGTTTCCATGTTTTTTTCTCAACGGACCTGTCAAGAATTCTGCGAAAAGCAATTTTTATCTATTTTTTAAAAAATGGCAACCGGAGGGTCAATCGATAATCGCCAACAACAAACTCGGTCAATTCCCTTAACGAGTTTTACATTTTCAAGAGTCGAAAGGACTAAAAAACCCATTTATATTTGGCCAATATCCTTAAAATCCGCATGAGAAATTCAACACGTCGGAGATAACGTAAAAACGTGAATATTGATTTTCCGAACCTTTTTAATAAGAGCCCCCCTTAAATTACAACGCCGAATTACTCGTACGCTTGAACGATAAAAAAAGTTTCGAGTCTACATTTTTTCATGAAGGTTAATTCCAGGAACTCTTTAGTTTCGTGACGTAAAATTGGTTGGTTTCGTAGAGTTGTGAATTAATCTGATGAATAAACTTCTTTTTTTTTTCAAATCGATACTTTAGTTTCGCGTGTGTGAGATTTAATGATAAAAATAGTAGAAAACCGATATTTTATTTCCGCGTCGGTAGCCTTGTTTCGATAATTAGAAAAAATATCATAATTATTAATCTCTTAATCTACTTTTGATATTCACATTTAAACGAAAAATCTCGAGCTCGAAAGATTCGAATTAAATGTTCAATCAAAACTCCTATGACGTTTGATACGCCACGAGATTTTCCGAGCGAATGTTCGTATTGGCACGTTCATGAAATTCCTTGGGAGACTTGGTGCACAGAAGCGCCGAACAGCATAGAAAATATACATGTATTAAGAATTTTTTCCCCTGTGTATTTACCGAGACGTCGGTCCGTTTAAAACACACAAAAAAATCGATATTTTCTGTTGAAAAATAAACTCCCAAGAGTCAGTTTCACGGTAGGGCGCGGAATGATTAAATGGCTAGACAAAGAGCCGCATGTATCTGTTGGAGGAAATTACAACTCGATGTAATCGCATGAGTTTGAAAAGTCAGCAACGTCGTCTTGGTTCAGTCTTGTTGTTTTATTTTCGCGACTGTTTTGTTGAATATTTAGGTTAGTAAACAGAAGATAACGGAGGGATAAATAGTATCAAGACATTCGTAGTGTTTCTACGAAAATACATCGACCGATGGCGATCGCTGGAAAACAGCAAATTTCTGAGTACTTTGAATTTAGAATAGGTCGAGCATATAGTAATATATTCACGAGTATAGTAAACAGTGTTCTGTTTATCTCGTTGGTAGTACGTAACTCATTGCTAAAACCGCGAAATCGCGAAAATTCTTGAAAAGTGGAGGAGAAAACTCGGGAAATGTTTGTTCGGTTGTTAGTTGCTCGTCGTACAAAGATTGAGGTGAAGGTACACGAAAAACTGCTGGCGAGTTCGAGAGCGAGAGAATGAAAAAGAGAGTGAGTGAAATAAAGTTGAGAGAGGCTTTTCAAAGGCGTTCTGAAAAGCTGTGGCTCGTGGAACGCGCTTTTACCACTTTATACTTAGAAAATGCGAGTTTTCCCGGTGCGAAAACATGCAGAGTTGGATTAAGGTCTTTGCACAAACGTATCACGTAGCATTTGTTCTGCTAGGAGCTTTTTTCCCTTTTCTTTCCAGGCTATGCCTTTTCGTAACGCTTTGTTGAATAGTCAGGAGCGATGTTCTGTGGGCCGATATACGTTCTTCGTCTATATACATATACTTGACACAATATAAATATATACTCGGGTATATAAATGTATATAGCTTCGCGATAAAGCCCAGAGGCTCGTTAAAAAAACTCTTTGTTAGCCGCGACGATGACATTTTTTAAATCCCACCAAAATTATTATTATAACATTTCTTCCAGACCCTTTTTTTCTCTTAATTCTCATTTTGGATTCATATTTCATACGCGAAACGTCATTTTAACTTTTAGCGCGTTTGTGAGGTTATGAAGCTAGCACAGGGCATCGAGAACACCACCGAATAATTCATTATTTCATATGAAATAAAAAGTCCGATCGTCTTTCGTTAGCTACCGTTGCAATCCCGAGACTATGTAGATTAATATCTTCCATTCTTTATACTCTGTAACGCAAGACTACAAACTTTAAGGATTTTCAGCGAGACGGGAATTTTAGTCGTTAAAATGATAGCAGGTTCTTTCTGCACCCGCAGGCAATCGATGATGGTCCTCTCCTGTAGGTAGGGCCACGTTACTTCCGGTTTTCACCATATCTCGACAGAGCGGGAAAACTAGATTATTTGAATTTCATATTACGAAGAATTCGCGTAATCATAGATGCAATCCGAGCTTAATCAAATAATCTACAAAAATAACCTTCGTGATCGCGTAATCCGTGATATTCCAGCTCCATTCATTTGGAACACCCGCCGTTCTCGGGAATTGGGGGATATACTAGGAAACAGCAGCAGGCAAATCTCTCGATCTCTCGGCCAATCGAAACAATCGATGTTGAATCGATACCGCATTAATATCGAAATTACTTATGACAGATTAAAAAAGAAATAAAAGTTGTTCACTGTTGTCACTTTTTTTGCATATTCGTATTTCCAATGGGTAAACCAAGTGAACAAAATTCGGCTAAAAATTGAGGGAAAAACCGAGACTAATATGAATATCGTACAATTTCAATAGACAGTCGTACATTCAAAATAAATGGTTCATTTTGTAAAACATGCAGTGTTCCATGCAAGTGTAATAGCTAATTAAACTTAGTGCAGCTCTACATAGGACCATACGGTTTATCCATTATTCATTAGGAACAAGTGGTTACAATGCGTCGTGTCAATACGTAAAAAACAAAATAAAAGAACAACGTGCAAGGATCAAACTACGACATTGCAAACGTGTGTACAGTAATGACTCAAGAATTCGTGACAAATAATGACAATTCGATTGCAGTCTAACCATCGCTTTTTCTAATCGTTATAAATTCATCGATATATCGAGTAACGTGGATATGACAACCTCGAAATTAGCCATTTACGTAGTTCTTCCATAATTCTATCGCTCATGAAGTATCTCAAAAAATGAAATGCTTTTCTTACATCCGCTGAAAAAAATGTATCAGGATCATCGAAATTGCCGGCGGTCGAGAAGTTTTCTCGCAGAGCAGAGGCAAGGTGGCAGCTAGAAAACCAAGATTTCTAGCCACTTCTAAACCACAAGCCAACGACGATCCACCCACCGATAACAAATTGGCCACCAAGAAAAACAACAAATCACCCAATAGACAAAGCGTCTGGGAGTTGCGTAGCAGGTAATTAGAAATCAATTGATTTTTGCCTTTCCAGATCTGCATAAATATTCGAGAATTTTTGAAAATCATCGCCCATTCTATGAAAATAACATTATTATCAATATCATGAGGAAAATCTGTTTTGGTTCATAATTAAATTTAGCAAAAATCTTTCCTCAATCGTTCGAAGATGCAAAAAATATCGTTTCAACTTTTCCTTTCCACGTCTACGTCTAAAACTCTCGTGAGCAGAAAAATTGGAAAAATATATTGAAAAAATTCCAATCGTTTGGAATAATAGAATAATTAGGTGTTATATTTTATTGATTTGATAAAAAATTGTAGATGCGGTGAAACCAGGCGTCAAAGAGCCAACCGTGAAGTAACGGAGACAGTGTTTTCATCGGAGGTTCATTCGGTGCGGCGTAATCCATCGAAATCAATATTGGATTACGATTCGCCGAAGGCTGTGCGTGGCAATCGTATAATAAATTACGATTCGGTACTAAACAGCAATAATGTAGATTACAATGCGTCAAAAAGTATCACAGATCTGGATTATGGCTTGCCGAAGAATTGCCTAGATTATCAGTCGAACAATACGACGCCTGCACGTAGTATGGCAATCGTGAGTGATGGCGAAGTCGTCGTTTTTGACGATATCGATGACAACTGGCAAGGACTTCGCCTTGATCTTGGAACCACCAACACCGCTCAAGCTCCGACCAGTTGCATCGAAGTTGAACACGACGATGACAGACAGCGAAATCGAGGACAACCGGAACGTCCATCTTCCAGCGTTGGGAGCACGCCCAGTCCGACACCGACTTATACACGCAAAACGTCCGAATTTTTTAAGGTAATATAAAATTCGATGAAAACCACGTGAAAAATGGTGTTTTCCAGTTTTTACTCGACGAAGAACTTTTTAATTCATTTCCAATGTTGAATCGCACATTTTTTTCTAGGTCTCTGTACCCACGAGCGATTGTGAGGCAGGTTCTCCATCGCCGGAACGTAATCATCAGGTAGCAAGAGTAATTGGCGAATTGCCGATAGCACAGTATTCAGGAAGTCCACGACGATACGGCGTTCGCGAAAATCCAAGATTACCGAGTTTGCTCTCGTCGCCGTCTGTATATTTGCCACCGAGACCAGGATTTCCTCAGAGAATATTGCCGACTACACCGAATCAGAAGGAGGTACGATTCGAATGATCTGAAGATTCGCCTGCCAAAATATTTCGATATTTTTTCTACATTATTCGTTAAATTAAAAATTAACGTGATTCAAAACTTCGTAGCCTCCGTCGGGCTTTGTCATGTTTTGTGTGCCTCAGTATAAACTTTTTTGCTTATCTGTGTCTATCGATTTTCAGAAGGACGATAATTCGACGGAAGTCGTCGTCGATAACGTTCAATTGGAAAATAATACGGCAAACACGGTGGAACCGTCGCCCGATCCAGTGCCCGCCTCGCCCGAGCCCGAGGAGGAAGAGGAAGAGGACGAAGAGGAAGAAGAGGAGGAGGACGACGAGGATGACGATTCACTAAAGCCTTCGGTAATCGATGGTGAAAACCTGACGAGCCTCGTCGCATCCGGTGGCAGTACTTTCGACTATTTGTACGAATTTTCGGAAACTCGCAAAGTCTTGGAGGAATTTTTCAAATGTCCACCGCCGAACGAAGAGCCAGAAAACAATGGCGAATCATTTCCGTTTCAAGTAAATTTCTCAGCCCATACAATTATCGACGTTTCTTAAGATAATTCCGATTATTGAGTTTTATTTTTTTTTTTTTCCCCCGTACAGGATCTCGACTACGAATTACGACGGCAAGGAGGCAGTTCTTACGTCGGACAAAGACTCGCCAGTGGATTACCCGGTGTCGAGGAAGTCATGGTCCACGAGTCGCCCAAAAAACAAAGATCAGAGTTTCCTCAATCCGTAAGTTTCAAATCACGATCGTTGAGTTTTTTTCCTACAAATTATATATAAAAAAATTTCCAATCGCCAACAATTTCCCACGCATATTTTTCGGTTTCGACAAAAAAATTAATAAATGACAAAGGTTGAGTATGTTGGGGGCAGGAAAAGTGCATACAATCGCGAGTGTTTCATCGGGCACTCCCGATTGAGAGGTTAAACTCGCGGGAAGTGTTGAAAATTCACGTTACCAATAAATTTTTCCATTTTTCTCCGTGGATCTTGTTCGTAATTTTGGAAATAGGAAAAAAATAGTGTTTCGATAGGATTCACAAGGGTTTGTATCTCCGAAGGGAATAAATTCGAAGAATGCGTTAACGAAAGAGTGAAAATTGTATTTTTAGACGGTCGAGCACGAGAATAACTTTCTGGATCTGTCGGTGGGGACCGGGAGCAGTGAGGATCTCGGTGAGACAGAAGTTGGACTACAGGTCGGTCACTCGCGAAATTTTACGCTGAGTCCGGAGACAACGGATTGCGACAGTAATTGTGGGGATTTAGACAGTGACATGTCGTTAATGATGATGGACAATGAATTAATGCCGGCATCGGGATTGCTCGGTTCGGTTGGTGATCTGGGTAATAATTCGGATTCTCTGAGAATACATACGAGCATGCCAGTATTGGAGGACGGACTGTCGAGCGGGCACGCGAGTGACACGGACAACAATAACCCGACAGTTATGTTAATGGAAAGACAAAAGTGCGAGGTCGATGTCGAAATAATACCGCGTACGAGAGACGACGTTATGTCTACTCTTGGTTGCGACCAATCCAAGGACGGGGTTGTCGACATTACGAAAGACATATTGAGAATGCTCAAAGAAACATCGCCAGATTTTTTCATCGCACAGAAAGACAACACGTACGAATCGAACGAGTTAAATCTCGATGGTTTAGATCCACTTGGTACACCACCTCCTCCAGCCCCTCAAGGTCGTCAAAGTTCCAATCTCGAGGTCGGTGGCGAAGTCGAAGCTGCTATCAAAGATATTAGAATGGCGCTGCAAAAAACTAAAACTTTACCTGTCAAATCACCTGCTGACGATATTCCTGAAACAAGCATCAGTCCCATATGGATCCCAAGGTATATCATTGGCATTTTTATCCTCCCTTTCACTAAGCCCGCAATCAAAAAGCCCCATTTTCCAGATTCTTTTCTTCAACCCGATCATTTTCTCGCTTTTTTCGACACCATTTGTGTTTGTCGTGGGTCGCTGAAGATCCAGGGACGTTACAAAACGTACTTTGCAATGAAAAAATATGAATAAAATCCTGAACACTCTTTAATACTCGTACTTTGAAGGCACACCACGATTATTGCAAAAAAAAATTTTAAACACATTATTTTTTGCTCACGATACCGATTCGGGTTAATTCGTGAAATTTCACATCGACCGGACGTAGAATCTGCTTCACAGTCATAAGATTCGTGAAAGAAAAACATAAAAACATATTTTCCGCCTTCCACGCATCGATTACCGAAACTTAAACGTCTGCATAACGCAAATATTCGTATTGGGAATCTGTGAGTCGCAATTGCATCTAACTAAGTTGTAGTATGTTGGATGGCAGGCGGCGTGTCTGCAACGAGAGCAACAGCGAGGATTCCGAAGCAAGAAGAATCGAGGACGAAGCAGAGCCTGAAATTGAGGAACAAATCGACGATGAGGAAGCTGATACCGACCTTGAAACGGACAGACTACTTGGGCAACAGAGAACCGACGATCAGGGATTCTACGACGACAGTGTAAGTTTTATCTCGAATTTTAAAAAATCTTCACTCCAATTCACGTCAGTATCGATTGAATCAAGAAATTTAGAAAAAAAAAAATCAAATTCTGATCCTCCATCGAGAAAATCAACAATTTTTCACAAAATAACGACCAGCTCTCGTTTCATTTAATTTTCAAACAATCAGCGTAGATTTTTCACACAGTTACACTTGTTAATGTTTGTCAATATGTTTACTGGAGTGTAAACTTCAAATATGTTAAAAAATCGTTGTTTCCAAAAATTCCCCACACGATCCCGGCTTTCGGCAATAACCACGTGGTGTATATTCTGTACACTTTGAAAAATTGTCGTCACATGCAATGAATATCTTTTGGGAAAACTGTAAGATACGGAAATTCGAATGGATTTTTATTTGTCTCATTTTTTTGTGATTTTCCTTTCCTTTGGTTTAATGTTTCCTCGTGCATTATATTTTTCTACGTGTTTTTCACTCTCGCTGTAAAAAATCCACTTTAGTCTTGCTGAACGGTCCTTGGGTATTGGAACTAATGAATAAAAAACTGGTCTTGGTGTTTCAAAAGCAGGGGTGGCGGAAGCCTAAGACTAGGACAATGTTACCACCAATGAGTACAAAAGTCGTAACTCCAAAGCAAACCCCACCGAAAACCCTGAGTGTTGCTCCACTAGAAACGCTAGCGAGCCCAACGGAAACCTTACCCTCGACATCAACGTCCATGTCACCGCCTCCCGTTGTCACGAACGTCCGTACTACGTCGTCCCCTGAAATCGACGTAACAACACCCACGAAAATAACTACGAGTCCCCAGAAGAGTCCGGTTAAAAATTCTCCCTCGCCCACTCAGAGCCTCAAGGAGTCCAGCGGCAAAGGGAAAAAGGTGCCCGTTAACAAATGTGCTTTCTTTCTTTTTACTTCGTAAAACAATCTCCAAAATGAGACTCTACTTTCATTGCAATGATCCTTTTGCTTTCATAGCTTTTTTCTTCTGATCGAGTGGCCGAAGTTTCGATAGAACTAGATCCATATTTGCGTCAACAAATACTGACAGAACAGTGAATGAAATTATTATTTGTAACAGCACGAATTATCCGAGTCCTGAGAATTTTTAAAAATGATAAAATCTGATGATTAAAAAAAAAACGTACCTTTTCACGCGATTGGCGTCAAGGAACGGCAGAGTGTTTTTCCAGCTGTCATTTCACAAACTCCCAAATCTGATTCAGCCAACTTTCCTGCCATCACGATTTAGAATTGAGAAAAATTGATGTTCGCCTTGGACTGATGTTTCTATTCTTAAAAAACGGGATGAATTTTTTGTTTTTAGCGATAATTCGTGCTTACCAATTCATTTTACTTGTCGTTTCTCTCGACAGCCGAGTCATAATTTATTTCACCTCATCAAGAAGCTTGCTGCAACCATTTTGATTATAGACTTGAAAAATTAGCTAATATATTCATAACGTGTTTTTCCCCTTGACTGCCATGCCTGAACGGTCGTTCTCGCTCGGAGGATTCAAAAAGATGGCTCAAATTCCTCACGCATGATTGTTTTTGTGTCGTCACCGCTTGTGTCCTCCAACTTGCATCTCGATATCCGCGTAATTTTGTTCCCCCTTAATGAATTTTAATAAAATTCCTCACTCCCGGCCAATTTGCATGTTCTTCCTCCTGTTTTCGTTGCTCTCGTCCTCACGCAATTCCGAAAAATACATCGACTCCTCTACACAATCGATTTATGTAAAAAGTATGCGATATCCAATGGGTTTTGTTGTTTCCCTGCAATGAGCACGATCCACTGAATTTGTAAAAATCGCATGAAACAATGTCCGATGACAACCATTTTTGTTTTGATTGTTGAAAATGTGTAGTTTATTTAGCCATCGCGATTCACTCTTTTTTAACGAAAATGAAAAAATCAATTATTTTTTCTTTTCCTATTTTGCAGGACAAGGAGAGCAAAAAAAAGTCGAGAAATAAAGAAGGTAATCATTATATATTATTGATTTTTCGTGCATTGTGAATGGAGAAGCTGATGAATTTATTTTAATATCAATTTTTCCTCCCGTGCATAATTCCCCAAAACTCTACAACTATGATTCTTTATGTCTTGTTCTATTTTCTCAAACAATCGCACGACCAAGGTCTATGAGGCTCTCGAGTCTCATGTGCATCGTCAAGAGAATTCTAATCCGGTTGCAAATATTTACAGACACAAGAATTTTAAAAAAATCGATTCAATCTTGCTGCTTAACAATGTTTCCTGTGAAACTTTGAACGTCGTTTCGAGATGATGGCAAACCTCACTCGCCGGAATGCTCTTCGACTATCTCCTCGTTTCTTTTGTCTCATCCCCTCCTTTTGTCTTTCTCTCGTAATATATGATTCATAACAATTTATATGGCCCGCCATAATTCTCTAAAACGTCATTAGAATGGTAAAAAGCGATTAATCTTGTCCCATGAAATAAAATATTATTAGCACGTGTTGGAAGGTTTAACACTAAAATTTTTGGGACCATTTTAGAGTAAAGTTGATACCGTATCGATTGAAGAAAAAAACAAACAATCCATTTTGAATGGATTCAGGAAATCTTGCAGCAACTTTTGGTAAAATGATTCGTCATTTTAGTCAATGAATTTGAAGAGATTTTTCTTCTTTTCCTTAACGACTGTCCACACATTTGTTTCGGCTTGAAAAATGATGATTATAACATTTCCTTTCGCATGCGGGTACTTACCTTACGGGCTGATAACCGTTTGTTTTCACGGTACTAATTGGCATGTTCAAGACTAATGACTTGTTCTCGATCCTTTTTCAATGCCGCTCCCGGGGATATTTGACGTGTACTTTGACCCTGAATCGCTTTTAACCGTGGTAAGTTTCTATGAAGTGAATTCTTAATTTTTTTATCTAGTTCATCGATAAAACAGGAAAAAATATTCCGATCGAGATAATTTTGGTCTAATGGTGAAAAAGTGATACACAGTTTTTTGTAAATATATTTTCCCGTCTAATCATCTAATGATCCCCATTAACATCCGAGTTGCGACGAAAATAAACTCACTTCTACTTGCCAAGAATTGTAAATGCTCTTAATTGTAGTTGAAGTTTATCTCGGGAATTTATTTGCTCCTACCTTAATGACAGTTGGCTTAGATCGAAGGAGCATTGAAGCTCCGTTGCTCGGGCGCGTTGCATCCAAAACTTGAAACTGCGTTCGTTGAATGAAAGAAAAATTTAGTCAGTGTGTAATTTTGAATGAAATTTCGAGTGAAAAGCTGTGATTGTTCAACGTATTATTTACAATGAAGTTAACGAGTTGTTCCGCGGGATTTGTGTCGTCGTTCGGTGAACTGACAAAAACGGTCGACGAGAATGGCAACTCTAAGGTTATAATATCCATTCGGTTTTCAGGATTACTCGATGATCCGTCAGTTTTGATCGAGGGTGTTTTGTTTCGCGCCCGTTACCTCGGCTCGACCCAATTGGTTTGCGAGGGTCAACCAACCAAATCGACGAGGATGTGCCAGGCCGAGGAAGCTGTATCTAGGATAAAGGTATGTTAACGATCCCTAATACTCAGAAGGAAAATATCATAAATAAACGAACAATCATTGTTTCATTTTGACCGGAAAGGTTTGACTTTTTCCACCTCATTTATATTCTTCTTTTTCTTTCTCTTTCGAACGGGGCCTACTCTAGGAATTTGTGGGACGTGATGACACTAAAGTTACATTTGAAATGATTTCTTTTGAGTCATTGACGTAAAAACGATTAGAGACAAAAAACAGCAACCGCTAATGGAGTTTTGTTTTTCCTTTTGACGAAAAAATTCTCAAATGTAATTCTGGTTCCTCGCTCCTTAAACTATATTCATATTAAGTTACCAAGTTGAACGAGCTATCTAGCAAGTTGCAGATTGGTTTTTCATTTTCTTTCTTTCTCTATTTTTCCGTTGTACGAAATCAAATTTCACCCCGATAGTGAATTTTTTATCGGTTACTGACTATTCGGAGAGGATAAAATAGAGACGGTGTACAAAATAAAATGAAGCATAATGGCATGCTTTGGATGCTTTCGAATTATTTCATTTGCCGTTTATCATTTTATATATATATATTTTTATATAAATAAATTAGTATCGAAATAATGCAATATTCTCTTGAAATGTGAAGATGTGATACGTCGGTGTATATTACATATTGACTTTTTGAGGCGCGACTTATGAGCAGCAATAATTTTTTACGAAAAATCGGAAATAAAGTTTGAAATATTTTTTGGATGACAGTTTAGTTTTTATTGTAAGATTTATACAGGCTAATTCACGAAAACCTTGATTCATTATCACTTAAATTGATAGTAATTTCGTAATATCGATTTTTACGACGGAAGATTGTGAACTGGTTCAGAAAAATCGAGATAATCGTGAAGAGCGATGAATTCGACGTGTACACCAATTGAGGAACTTGTGAAATTTAATTTAAAGCGTGGATTAGACAACAATGACACTTTGATCTATGGAATAAAAATGAGCTGCTTATCTGTGCAAACAAAGTGAGTTAATGACCCTCAATCTATTGGGAAGAAGCTTGGTACATGAATACGCCTCAAACCGTCAAAGTAATTAAGTATTCATAGGATTATTATGAATTGGGTTAAACCTAAGGGTTTTGGGAAGGGTATAATAATTATTGACGATTGATAGTATAAAAAAATGGACTCTATTGTACTACAATAACGACAAACAGACTCGATATGAATCAATATTCACGTATATTTTATTATCTGCAGATTGTCTGTGCTGATTGCGACCTCAAACTCTTGGGTTAATCTTGGAATTTATCTACATATACGACATAAGTGTTTAGAGAGTGCTTTTCTCTGTACAAATTTGACAAGAGAATCTTCTTTTCTTTGTTCTTTTTTATTCCAATATTCTAGTAGACTTCTTGTTTTTGCACTGTGGACAAGGGCATAAGAGATGAGAATAGTTTCTTCACTATTGATGGAGATGATCGTTAGTACGATGCTGTTTGGAAAATGACCATTTTATATCTTCGGTTTCGTCCAAGCACGAAATTAATTCTCGATCAAGTGACATTTTCACTTTATTTTAATAAATTTTCCTAACCATAGATAAGAGTCGTTCCTACGGTGTGGAATATTTTTAAAACGCGCGAGGAAACGAATGAAAGTTTGGAAAATATGAAGAGGCTATCCAAAGGGCCTTAACGCTGGTTCAATTATTTCAATCGACTGTTTTAACGGATAATATGAACTCATTGTTTTTTGGCCGTTATGCAAAAGGCCTGAATGTTTCAGTGTAGCGACCCCCTTCCTCACATCACGAAAATATATAAAAAATACAACACTGCCACCCGACCACCGAACACTGTCATCTTCTCGGTGTTAACTTTTGATGTGTCTGCCTGTCGGTCTGTCTGCGTCTGTCTTTTTTTTTTTTTTATTGCTTGCCTATAAAAACATGTATCCCGCTATATACCGTAGACTATATATATATATATATATATATATATATCGGTCACTTTGTACTTGTACGCTCATTGCACAAAAAGGCCTTTGGAAATCGATAAATTGCTGCTACAACGAATTGTAAGACGTGGATCGAACTTTCCTTTTTGTTTTTATGGTCTCCATAAGAAATTCGCTCATGCAGATTCAAATGTTATTAAAAGTTGAAATTCAAATCGCCTACGCTCGTGCAATTCGATTGTAATCTTGCGACAAAGTTGTTCGGGTTCTAATCCCACAATGTTTATCGAATAGACCGTAGTTAGAGACGAGCTGTGAATCGAGTGAAAGAAAATGGTTTGGTTATGAGTTTTTTCATTCATTTGTTTGAGATTCATCGAAATAAATAGCCGAAAACGATTGATCGTACACTTAATATTCGAATTACATTTGTCGATTCTAACGCACAAGTTGACACCGTTCCAGAATCTACAAAGAAATTCTTTAAAAATGTCGGAATTTATAAAATTTCGACGTGTACATCCGGAAAAAATTTGGATCCTTGTACGTAATTATTTCCAGAAACTTGGAGTTTCCCCTTAATGACAATTTCGTTATTTAAGTGTTGATGGGGAAAAGTGGTTTTTTTAATGAATTTAATATCGGTGGCTATATGTTTCTATGGACTCTTCATTAAAATGTGCTAATGCCGTGTTCGTTTTTGTTTGGGTATAATAGTTTTTGGAAAAAAAAGTGATTGGAGTTTGTTGACGAGCAGTTAATAATAGTGGTTCGGTCGATTGTTTACGTGGATTTTGTTAGAGCTCACTGGTTAATTATTTCCTGACAATGCTGTAGTTACGACGTAGTATATTTTTGTACAAATTTTGCATCGTTGCCTGCGTAACTTTCCGGGGGAGAAATTGGAAAAACTTTCGTTACTTCGTCGATTGTTCGATTATCACATTTGACGATATTCATAAATCTCTATATTCTTTATATCCATTTATTTTACTAGCTACAATGATTGGTGACTGCGAGTATTTCATTTCCAATTTTATCCTTAGTCTTTATTTCTCACTTGTCGTTGAAACGTACGAAAAAAATTCTCACAAAACTCTTCGCGTTTGAATTTTCTATTCAATGAATCTTCCTTTTCGGAAGATTCTGATTCGGGTCAAGAAAAGTGGACGACATTAGCGATCGCATTGGCATTTAATGAATCCCATGATCCCAGGAAACCTGAGCTACGAGAAAAATTTGAATAAATTGAAGGCGTTAAAATGAACGAAAGATTTTTCTAAAATGAATGAAACATTGATCGTTGTAGACTCAGGTTTTCCCTCGATTCATCGGTGACATTGCCTTGTTCAGTTTTGTTGTTTATTGAGTTTGTTTCGTTTTGTTATTCTTTGAGTTGTTTTAAATTTGAATATTTGGTTCGGTTTCGTATATTGTTTTGGTGCTGTGGCAATGTGAAACTAGCAGAAGGCCTCTGTTTGTTTGTTTGTTTGAACGCGCGTACCGTTGACACTCCCCGAAAAAACCTGAAGGATGACGTGCCAATGCCGATGCAGGCTACTCTCTTAAACTACGGGAGCCAGCACGGTTATGGTCGCTGCAGCGTCGCATCACAAGGAAGTCTAGATGAAGACGATTGCGACTCGAGCAAGGAACTTATAGGCAATGTTGCTGGTGGTGGAAATCATACCGAATCACATACATTCGGTGGACAAACTAAGATATTACCGATCGGTGGAAACTTGGGTCCAACCACCTCTTTCAGACTACATTTTCTCGGTTCGGTCGAGGTGGAAGAGGAAGGGGGACGAAAACGGCGTAAACGCCTTAAGAAGCACATGGTCGAGGAGGCTGTCACTAAGATAAAGGTCCGCCTTGCCCTTAGTCCTACATCAAACGAAAGAAATAAGGAAACAATAATAAAACGATCAATCGAAGAACGATTACATTAATGTGGACATATTTCATGCCAATTCGAACTAAGTTTCACCCATGACAATCTTGAATCTGATTGGTTATTTTTTTTTTTCGTCCCTTCCTCCCCAAACCCGAGCTCAAAATATCTTCGGGAATTTTCTTCGTGCCACTTGACATTTCGTCTACCATTTTTTAATCTTTCAACCAAAACACATGATTGCCTACTGACATTCTCTAATACTTGTCTTTAAGAATTCTCCTCTATGACACTTTTTGATCGACATTTTACAATTATACGAGGCATTTTATATTTTTACGAGACCTTTGCAGCCGTTGGATTTTTATTGTCAAAAAATAATATTTTATGGAGCATGCAATCTCTCACTGGGGATAAAATTCTCTCGAGAATTTAGCGAAAAAGGAGAAGACACAAATCTTTTTTTTTTCGTTCCAGTCTGAGAGGAACGATTTATCAAAAAAATTCTTTAACGAGCCTGCAATTTTGAAAGCAACGTTTCATGACGTTCTTTCAAAAAATTGTAAAAAGGTTTTTTTTGTCTCGTGTTGAAAGAATGATTTTTACTGGTGCGTGGAATGAGAATTTTCCAAAGCGAAGAAAGCCCCAAATCGAATCCGAGATGATCGGGGCAAAACATCGATCGGGTTGGCAATGTCTCATGTACTCGAATCAACACGAACACACGAAAAATCATACCCACGTCCACTAGAACACAGACACAACTGATTTATTTATAAAATTACTGGTAATTGGCTACGTAAAGAAGAAGAAAGAAAAAAGAAGAAGCAAACGATTGTGTGGGTGTCTCTTCAATGATTTCTCAAAGGACAGTATTGATAACGTCCTCTACTTCAACTCTATTGTCGACTGTCTCTATTCGGCTTCTTTTCCCACGATAGCCGGTTACGTTTAGCATGGGTCTGCAAATCCAATCACAGTGGCGAACGGAAGTCGATTGTATTAACACATATTTCGGGATAAATCATTATCTTTGTATTCGTTATGAATATTATCATTATGGACCAATGGACCGATGTCATTTGTCGAATATCGTATAATCGATCGATACCGATTCGCAAATGTGAACGTAGATCAACCATTACTGACTACAATTTATTATTCGATTAGTTTTGTGAATGTGTACTATTTTTCGTTCGCATATACCTTTTGTTAGATTTATCCAATTATTATTCCGATTATTTATTATTATTATTACCATTATAATTGTTGTTATTACGTTTTTTTTTATCATTGTAATTGAACCGCATAATTGACTTGTTTCTCATAAAGCGATACTTTACTTTTTTCGCTTACATGCTGCTTTCTTGCGATAGGCCTTGGTGAGTACAAGAAAATGAGATATTGAAAATAAAACATGGATTTATTCATGAATTTTTAAATCTCATAATATTTCGTGTGCGATAAATATCTTGTGAGATTTCTCTCAATCGAAGGTCCTTGGTGGTTCGATTAAATCCATCTTGTACTTTTTGTTTATTTCGAGGATTTAGAGAGGAAAAATTAGAGTGAACCTTTGACGATCCGATCGATGGAGATCGTACAACTGAAATTTTCTCGGTTACACATTTCTTTCATTTCAAGATGATTTTTGTTTTTGTTATGGCGTTTAGGCACCGGATGGAGAAACACAACCGAGCACCGAAGTTGATCTCTTCATATCGACCGAAAAGATAATGGTACTGAATACCGATCTGAAAGAAATCATGATGGATCACGCCCTCAGAACAATATCGTATATCGCCGATATCGGTGATCTCGTCGTGTTGATGGCACGACGACGTTTCGTTCCTCATGAAATGGAAGATCCACCCAAAATCAATCGTACACCAAAAATGATTTGTCACGTGTTCGAGAGCGAAGAGGCTCAATTTATCGCGCAGAGCATCGGGCAAGCTTTCCAAGTGGCTTACATGGAATTCCTCAAGGCCAACGGCATCGAGGATCATAGTTTCGTTAAGGAAATGGATTATCAAGAAGTTCTTAATTCCCAGGAAATCTTCGGTGATGAACTTCAAATGTTCGCCAAGAAGGAGATGCAAAAGGAGGTGAGGATTCATCGATAAGCCATTTTTTATCATTTGCCATAAAATTTATCCATTCGAGACAAAATTTTGAAGCTTTGCCTCATTTTTTCATAAAAAATTTCCAGGGATTCGTTTTTGTCCAATTTAACTAATATATTGCGGCTTGACTTTTTGCAGGTTGTCGTGCCGAAGGCAAAGGGTGAAATATTGGGTGTAGTAATCGTCGAATCCGGTTGGGGTTCGATGCTACCGACGGTGGTGATAGCGAATCTCGCCCCGGCTGGTGCAGCCGCCCGGTGTGGTCAGTTAAACATTGGCGATCAAATAATAGCTATAAACGGTGTTTCGCTGGTCGGTTTGCCACTGTCCACGTGTCAGACTTATATTAAAAATTCGAAAAATCAAACCGTAGTTAAATTAACGGTTGTACCTTGCGCACCGGTCGTCGAGGTGAAAATCAAGAGACCCGACACGAAATATCAATTAGGCTTTAGTGTACAGAATGGCGTCATATGCAGCCTTCTACGAGGCGGCATCGCCGAAAGAGGCGGAGTTAGAGTTGGACATAGAATTATCGAGATCAACAATCAGAGCGTTGTTGCTGTACCGCACGAAAAAATTGTCAATCTTTTAGCTACGTCCGTTGGTGAGGTGAGTCGAAAACATATTTTCCATTTAAAAGTTCCATTACATCTCTAGAGGTCGGCAAAATGATAGATTCTCGAATATTTTTCGGCTATTTTCAATTTTGCGAAATTCACCATAAAGAATTTTTATAATCGACATCGAATCGGATTTTTTCCAATTTCGTTCCAGACCCATTTGAGCGACGTATTTATTTTTTATTTCACAGATCTTAATGAAGACGATGCCGACGTCTATGTTTCGACTGTTGACTGGCCAGGAATCGCCGGTGTATATATAAGCGTTCAGTTGTTGCCTGGCCGTTTCGTAGTGAACAGACAATACATCCGCCATCCACTATTACTGCACCATCCGACACGAAAGCAAAGCACACATCTCAACAGACACAGACACACGCTCACACTCACGATACCAATTAAATACACATACACGAAAAAAAAAAACAACTGTAAAGGTAGTTCCGAACTAGAATCGCTTTGTATTCCAGTCCTCACAGAACTGCCTGTACATTCACCAGCTCCTACTTAGCAAGCCATGGCTATCTTTGCGAGCCGGAAAAATTAAGTGAAAAAGGAAAAACGTTGCTAAATATTAACTCGAACGTAATAATTTATATATCATTATGAAAAATGTATGTATATTTATCGTATATGTGTATATATGCAAGTTACGTGTATACATACACGTATACATGCGATATACATTTAAACGAACGATAGGATTTTCTATAGCAGTCACGAAACAAAAATTCTATCGCATTATTTGCTAAATATCTCGTTTCAAGAATTCGTTGCAAAGCGTATCGCCGTTCAATCGCAAACTCGCAATGTTTCAAGCAAAAACACTCGTTACCCGAGTGAAGAATTCTGAACAAACGTTGAACGAGAATTTGCAATATTAGGATATTCTCCGTAGTGGCAAAAAGTGAGGATTTATGAGCTGGAATGGTCAGCTCGATCGAATGGCGATTTAATTTTCCGATTTAAAAAAGTGCAATCGAGTGATCAAGAGAAATTTGAACACAACGGTTCGAATAATTTGGCGGTTCGTTCTCGTTGCGAGACTGTTTTAATTCGTCGTTCGATGCTGTCGTGTATTTTTTCTACGCGTTAATCTATGCGTCCTGCGGACTCGCACGACGTGGATCTTTCCGCTCATGTTTTTTTCTTTGTCTTAATTTTGGTTAAATAAGTCATTTCAAAAATTTGAAATTACGACGTTCGGTGTCTCTGACTAGTCTCTAACGAATGCCTTAATTTCGTCGCCTTAATTTCGTCACCTGTCATTTCGTCGAATGACAGAAAGTTATTTTAAAAATAAAAAAAACCTCTTTGCTGCTATGGGTGATCCAAATTAAATGCGCCAAGGAAGATGATAGGGGGGATCGCAATGCACATGATTACAAATAGCACAAAGCTCTATGAAAAATGCTGTCTGGAGCAGGGCTGAAAACTGTATATTACGCTAACTAATAATGTAGTAATATTTCCAACAAAATAAACAAACAAAGATAAAGAAAAGATAAGAAAATAAAAATGGGCTCTCTCCTACGATTTGGAGTTGCAATCTATACATTCCATCGTTTTAATCTTTCTAAAACTTAAGCTCCAGAAATGCTTAAAAACGCGGTGCCCAATTTCATTCGTTTGTACTAAAAGAAAAAAAAATGAATAATAATATTAATATTAATAATAATGTACCTAATCTGTAACTTCGCATTTATACGTCTGATGATAAACTCGCGGTATTTGCGTAAAAGAGCAAAAAAGATTGAATGAAGTAGGAAAACGAGAATCAACAAATTATAGAAGAATTTATAACTTTCGCTGCAAATGATTACTTTTTCTTTCAATTTCATAAAACTCTCGATTTGTACTCTGGCTGATTGACTATGAAAATCATTATTTCGTTGAATCGAAACTTCTGATTTATAGCGAAATTGTCACTCGTCGTTTAAACTCCAGCTGGAAATATACGTTTAAGTATTGAGTATATAGAAATGTTCTCTGACAGTTGTACGGGAAGAAAAAAGGACGAAAAATAGTGGCGATATCGGAGAAGTGAATGATGAGCACTGAGAAATCTGGGGAGTGGCTCAATCGTGTCGGGTTAATTGCTTTTTTAATCAAATCACTTTGATTGGCCTTCCACTGAAATTCTAAAGAAAGAAAAACTAACAATGTACATAAAATTCGCGTTATTGTGAATTGGAAAAGTAGCGACGACACATAGATAGGAATAATGGTCGAAAGTGACTTAGGTTGGAAGAAGGAAAAAGGAACTATGCTCTTTTACGCAACATAGCGCCAATCATTGTAATCTAAGTTTCATCTATTTTTGCTGAACAAAAAACTTATCGATCGTAAATTATTCCGCTTCGAGTATGATATGGGAGTGCGCGAGGAGTTTAAAAAGGTGCAGATATTAGAAAAGATTGCCAACATCTGACAAAATTTCATCGCCAAAATACGAGATCGATCTCAAGGTTCTAAATCGACTGTCTATAATTCATGATCGCCTTCGAAGTGAAAGCTGTCCCTTACTCGAAGATACTCGAAGTCGTCTCGAAGAAATCTGTCTTATCAATTATTTTAATTGATAATTTTTCGTAAAACATTTGCCAATGGCTTTCCATAAATTTCCTGTATCGATTGATTGTACGAATCCTTGGGTGAGTTTCGGGAGACGCAAACATTCGAACGAAGCCTATATGTAAAGAGAAAACGAAAAGTATATATAAAATAACAAACGAGCTACGAGGACTTGGTATTTTGGCATAGAAATTTTGATCGACATCTTTGACGAGCATTATCACGGTACGAACATATAATATGGGATCAAACAAGATGTTATATAGTTGGGTGGCTAAAATAAAAGTATCTAGTCATTAGAGCTAAGCGAGAAGAGAAGAAAATGCAAGAGGAGGAGTTAATTTTAGTTAGTAAAGAAAAAAGCCATGAGAGAATACTCAGCCATCGCCAGCCACCCGGACTGATCATGTCTAGCCACATTTTTACTGTTCCATCTTGGATCCAAAAAAAAACCAAAAACGAAATGTGATTAATCTGACCTTGCGTGATTTCTCCCAATTGTTGTGTCCCGCGAGAACGGAAATTGTATGTAAACCATCTTGTACGACGATTATAATAGTTGACGAACACACAAACAAAAAACAATCGAAAAGCTTCGTTTGCTTAAATTCAATCTCGACTACTAATCGATATTTTCTTAAATTTCATTCTTCTAATGAGAATTCACCGGTACGATTGTTTTTTGTAACATATATAAAAAAATGTCATTCACCTTCATGACACACTCACCGCATATCTACGATGAAAAATAAAAATGTATCTTTTTGCCTTTCGACGTATCATCGATCGAGGAGGAGGAACAAATTTGCTCTTTTTCTGCGTGTTAAAACGAATATCGAAAGATAAAAAAGAAACAACGTTGCACGAACTATTAACGAGCAATTTTCATGCCATCACCGTAATGCAAATTGCGACGCAATTGCCATTTCTGTAATCGAAACGTACACGCCGTAGGAAGGAATTGAGCGTATTTGAGAGGGAATATCGGGCAAAGTCGGTTTATTGATACGTGAACGAGCGATTCAAAGATTACGGAAAATTAACAGTTGAAATCGTTATTTATATATAAATAAAAAAATATATATATATATATTTACATGTATATTCGTACATTCATATAAATGGCATATATGCATGTATATATATATCTATTTATATGAACATACAAATATATAAATGACGCCCAATCGTATAAATAAAAAGAAAACAAAAATAATCTTATACATGCTAGAGCTTCTGCGCTATAGCTTCGAAAGTCATGAGGCACGCTACGACATGAAGAAGAAAATGAAATATGAAAAAAACGTGAAAAAAAAGGAATACAAAATAATACAATTGTCATGACTTAATCTTTATCAATGTTTGTGAGTGGTTAATATGTAAGTTATATAAGTGAGCTACTGAATGTGTATATGGTAATATTATATTATACTAGTCCACACAAAGATAACAATAAACTGTAATTTTGAATTCAATATTTATAAATGTCGTATCCACCATACCGTTTATTTTATTTTTTTTCGTGCTACGATGCCAGCGAAGTCGACATGGCTAATTAAGTTGTCAATACTCACGCTTTTTCCGTGCATTCTTTAAACTATCCTCGGATGAAATTCCTCAATCGTTTCCTAGATGACTCGAAGCAAAAATTATAAGGCCAAATGTGAACATGTGAGCTCTCGAAAAATTGTAACTTCTCGTGATATGTTAATTTAGTTTTTCAAGCCTTAATGTCCATCATTTTCCTTTCGACTACAGTTCACGAACGCCATGGTAGTCCAGACCCCACGTATGGATTTGCTAGTCTTGAAAAATGTGTCAGCTCCTGCCGAAAGGGAATGTAAATTTTTTTCAAAAATGTAACTGTCGAATGCACGTTCCTTTGTTGAGTTTGATTAAATTGGATTGATCAGAAAACCAGACTTGCTGGTATTCTTCATTGAATTCTGTCGAAATTTATTCAAAAAATAACAAGTACGTGCAACTGATGCATACCTTGTGTCTTCCTCGTTCAGTTGGACTCGTAAAAATTCATGAACTGCAGACTAACCGTTCTCGATCGTTGCGGGACAAAAACAATTTTCGATTGACCGAGTTTTTTTTCTCCGAAAAAGATTCATCGGAGCAAGCACAAAGGTGGGGATTTGCAAAAGAAAAAAGCTTTTGGTGATTAAATTATTGCGTCTACGATGTAAAATGAGTTTTTCGAACGGTAGGTAACATCGTACTATTGATTTTTCACACAATGTTGAATTTTTCTGTTATTTTTTTTTGTTCTAAGGATACATCGACAAGCACAATTGTTTTCCTCATAATACTGTACACCACATGGAAACTATGAACAAGTGAACGGCTCGACCGACAATCATTGAGCCAGGCATTTCGCGATTATTATTTCAAATGATATATTTTTATAGATATATTTTATTTATCTTGCCCAAAGGCTCTGGCACACGCCTTCTGAATGAAAAAATAAAAAATGGCAGAAACCAACGAATTGTAGAATCTGCGAGGATTTCTCGTTCTCGTTTCCTTTATTTCATTACTTTAGAAAATGTTTCTTTTTTTTTTTTTACATCCTTTTGTAAGACCTCGTTGGAATTGGAATCATTGAAAATCTTGTTTCTTGATCTCGAAGTCATCCATTATTTCTGCGGCTACTTCCTAGTCATTTTGTTTTTTATCCCAGAGTCAAAGGACTCAATCGCAGAGATCGCAGAAAAAACGAAAAAAAAAACGTAGTTATAAATGCGTAAACCTGCAATGCGACCGCGACGATAATAATAATAATAATAATAATAATAATAATAGATATTATCATGGTAATAAAACTATGACAATAACGATATGAGAATTTACCGTCGCACACAATAAGCGACAACGGTTATTGGATAAGTTTAAAATTTACCTAAATAGTTACAAGCTTAGTAATTGCGACAAAGTGTTCGTCAATTCAATTATTATTATATGGATAATTAGAGATGGGTCGAGGAGAGGAACGAAAAATCAGATGCGTTCGTTTAACAGAATTTTCTTTTCTTCGGTTTGAAATTTTCCCTGATATTATTAATTGAGACGACTCGAACAAACCGCAGCTCTAAAAACAAGAAAGCCAGGCTCTGGCATTGAGAATGTACTCTTTAAAATACACAATTCGTCTTGGGGTCTCGGAAATAACCATCAAAACGTGAGCTACGTCTTTTGTTTAATATCCATCGGAGTTAGTATATCCGCGCGTCACTCTGACAAATCTCAAAGTTTCGTTTGTTCCATTATTCTCATGAAACAATATCCGTTTCTTTATCGTACTTTTTATAGTATTAATTAATGACACAAGAAATAAAACGATTCTTTTACAAACTCTCATACACAAACAATGTCGTAGGAACGGAAGGAACGAAGCGTCACAAAAATAACAACTTATCTCAGAGATCTTTGGTCACTTTGAAAATTGAGGAAAAACAAGAAAAACAAGCTCTTGGTTTTCGTGATTCAAACATTTCGTTCATGCCTGCCTTTGCTAGTTTGGAAATTTGAGAATGTTTCTTCAGGAAATTCAATCTTTTTGTTTTTCAAGAAAGAACTGTTGACTAAAAACAATTCGGAACGATCATTTTTGAATTTATTGATTTTTATTGGAAAGAAATTTACATTTTTTGGATTCAGATCTGAATGTTCGTTGCTACGTTCAAGCTCTCTCAAAAATTATTAATCGGAGATCAACATGCCTCAATACAAACAAATGGATTCCTGTTCGCGTGTAGAATGGAGCCATCGAAAAATAACGAATCAAGCATGAGATCAATGAACGCAGCAAAGGAAATTTCCAAAGTAACGAATTGTCTCCGAAATTCATAGTTATTTTCAGTTCTGCAGGAGTAAATGGCGTTTTGTTTGTTTCAACATCGATTTTTCTCTTAAATCTTTTTTGTTCATGTTTGATACCACCCCAAGGTCTAAGTGGACGAAACTTGTAATGAATCTCGAGCAAAATATAGTATTTCGTAACGTTCGTACAACATTGCAACGAGAATCAAAGAATCATCAAACTTGCGCGACAAGCCATTATTATAGAAAATACAGTACCGTTGTGACTTTTGTTTCTTTCTTCATTTTCACTCTTACAAAACGTTTATTGTTTGCGTAGCAAAATTGTGTGAGGACACGAGTGTTATCTTATTTCTTGTCTTCTTTGCGTTTGTTTAGGTATTTGTTTGTTATGTTTTCTTTACGCATCCAGTGCCAGAGGAGGGTAAGTGTTAAAAGGATATTGTTTGTTTAAACAACGACGGCGTACGGTGAATGATGAAAATAATCGGACATAGGGCGGAGATCAGTTGTCCATGGCATATCTACGAGTCCATTCTTTGGCATTACGTATCGCCTCGCTCTCGTTTACTTTCCACAATTCGGCAACGTCATTCGCCAATGGATCATCCGGATTTGGGGCGCTAAGTAGTGCTTGTATGGACAGCAAAACCGTTCTTATTTGGAGCGCCGGGCTCCATTTATCCTTCAGAATATCCAAGCAAATCCTACCGAGCCTAAAAAGTATTTTGACAAAGAAAATATATTCCTTACAAATCGGACTCAATCTGGACAAAGACAAATGATACATTTCTTCGATGATACTGAAGTTTGCAAAATATTGATTTTTATTGATAATTTGTTTGATCTTTAAAATGATCCAATTTATTCGAGCTGATCTATTATTCTAGAACGAAAATCAATCGTTTCATCATCGCAATTCAATTCTGAATATAAATTATGGGCTTTGACAATGAAAATACGCAATTTTGTTGCATTCCATCGATGCAAACTTCGACATGATTTTTTTCATAAGGAAATGGAACTCTCGACTATAAATTCATTTTATGTCTCTGATTTTTCAAGTTCATGGCTGACTGTATTTCTGAACCTTCTTTCTGACTTAATTAATTGGAGAATTCTTTAGAATGAGCAAAACTATCATTTGCTCCCAACAACGCAAAATCTTTGAACGATTGTAAAGTTTTTCCATTACCTGTCAATATTAGGGTGATAGATTTTTGTAATAAATCTAACTTTTGGTGCGGACATTGGATAATCCTCAGGCAAAAAAAGTTCGAGTTTGAATAATCCTCCTTCGAATGGCGAGTCCTCGGGTCCGGTTACAATTACATGAAAGTACCTAGCGTTTGTCTCATCGGGTACGGCGCTTATTCCCGGTACTGGCTCCTGCATCAGTCTCTGTGTTTCCTTGACAATTCTTCGTGGCAATACAGCCATTTTTGAACTAGTTCTGTAAAAAACAAGACCAAAGGTTCAAGGTTTGCTGATAGACTGCGTGGAACCCTTTTCTACGTATATCAAAGAGGCCAGTTTCGGAGAACAACTGTAGAACAGCGCTCTTCGAAATGGAGCGAGCATTTGTTTTACGGCGAGAAACTTGGAGCTGAATTTCGTATAATTTTCTTATAGTTTGTGCCTTTGAACGGGATAACTTAAGATGACTTAAGAAAATAAATTAAATGTGAATTTTGACAGGGACTTGTAGGAAAAGTACAATGTAAAATGAAAAACAGTTGAATGTAGTAAACATGGCGAATGTAATTGGAAAATGATTAGGCTAGTGAACTTCGAGCTTTTCTTGTTTCCTCCATAAAGCGGGAAATAAAATCTCAGACATTGAATAACTTCGATCGTTACGAACTGTAGTATTCTTAAAGATCGAAGTGCTATGTAATAAAGCTTGACTAAGCTGGTTATGCGCAATGTTCCGGCCAACCTCTCTTTTGGCGTAATGTACGTCTGTTTTTGAGAGGGAGGGGATGAGGGAGGTTACCCGTTGTATGTTCAACTCGGAAAGGACAAGTGTCGTAAACAAAGAACGAGCGATTATCTTGTCTGGTCACAAAAAAAACTCGCGAAAATCCCCGTCGCAATTAGGAGTATGGAAAAACGTTATAATTATAATAATTGAGGCAAAAGTACGTACGTTTATCTTGTTTCTGTTTTTTTTTTGCGTTCGGCAAATATGCTCGTGTCACCGACAGGCGATCCTCGGTGGTGCGGACTTTTTTTGTTCCTCTGCTCCGGTACGCGATGCGCCCTCCTGCACTCGGTGGTGTTTTTCGCAAGTTTTTCTTTCGTTCAATGACGTGAATGTATCAGCGAATTGGATTAGTTTTGTTCTATAAACAAAAAATCTTCTATCTCTCGTAAGGAACCTGTGTCCTTGTAATATTTATTGTGAGTATTTATTTCTCCCATTTGAAGTTTTTAGTCTATTTATGGAAACGCTGATCACGGCATAAATTCTCTCATGGAATACAGCGCTCGTCGATTCTTAATATGATATGTATATGTATACGTGGTTAGATATTATTACACTCTGTTTCTATTGATTGATGGAAGCACTTCCAGCATTTCGTTTCCGCGAATATATGTAATTCATTAGAATGATTTGTCACTTCATTAGTCTTGATTGAAACGGTCATATGACCGAAAATCTAGTGATTTCAATTCATCTTCGTAAGTCGTTCCTCTACATCCGTTTTTCCCCTAACCCATGGAAGTAACGTTATCGATCGAGTTCTGAAATCCTTGTGGTTCCTAGCTCCAGCTTCGTCCTTCCCAAACGTCAAGTTTTTCGCCAGGCACGCATACATAACAATCGATGTATACAATTAAGAAACACACACATAGAATTTCTTCTTATTTCAAAGTGTAGAACAGTGTAGAAAAAAGTAACCCCCCGCAGTTCTTCAGTACGAAGATTGATCCGTTTGTTTACGGAGTTTCGTCTGCTAGTTTGCTGCACATCTCGTCTTCTCGTCGTTCAAATTGATTATTCGCCTGTGAAATTTTTTCTTACATGAATTGCTAGACAACGTTGAACGATGACAGGAAGCGGAGTAAGTATTTGTTGTTTGCGAATAATTCATTCATTTAACGTTTCAAGGTTGATTTTTTTCTGGAAAAATCGTACTTTTTATTGTATTACGATTCGAACGTCAAATTCGTAAATAAATCGTAAGCTAGATGATCACCTCGCGATATTATTCAGAAAAGTGCGAATTGCATTTGATAATGTTATCGAATAATGAAAAAATCCATTCAAGCATTATTTTCTCCTATCAATTACAAGGACAATGCAACAGAGCTTGGTGAAATCGAGAATGTTCGTGTGGTGGTTCGTGTCCGTCCGCTCAATGGCAAAGAGCTGGATGGTCACAGTAAGAATATTGTCAGAGTCGACACACTCAACAGCGAAATAACAGTAGAAAATCCCAATGCAGCTCAAGGCGAACCGCCCAAAGTATTTTCTTTCGACGCTGTCTTTGACATTGATTCTACTCAAGTTGATATTTATAACGAGACTGCACGTCCCATTGTTGACAAAGTACTCCAAGGCTACAATGGCACTATATTTGCTTACGGACAAACGGGCACCGGCAAAACATTCACAATGTCAGGAGCTAAAACTTCACCACAGCTTCGTGGTATCATTCCTAATACATTTGCTCAAATATTTGGACATATTGCCAAGGCTCATGATAATCAAAAGTAAGTTCAATGAAAATAGTTATTTTTGCTCAGGGTTTTAATTACAGAAGTCGATTCTTCTAATGAAAAATTCATACGGTTGCTTCCACGATTATCCATAGATTCCTGGTAAGAGCGACGTATCTGGAAATTTACAACGAAGAAGTTCGAGACTTATTGGGGAAAGATCAAAATACACGTCTCGAGGTGAAGGAGCGACCGGATATCGGAGTTTTTGTTAAAGATCTCAGTGGATATGTCGTTAATAACGCAGATGATTTGGATAGAATAATGACGCTTGGAAACAAGAATCGTAAGTCGAACGCATTTCGCTTGCGAAATTGTACCTGAACGTTTATTATAAATGAACAATTGTTTAATGCGGTTTAAGGTGTTGTGGGAGCAACTGCAATGAACGTATCGAGTTCACGCTCTCATGCTATATTCACGATAACGGTAGAGTCGAGTCAACTCGGAGAAGACGGCGAGCAACATGTGAAAATGGGAAAACTTCACTTGGTGGATTTGGCCGTGAGTGAATAAAGAAATGAAAATTGATGGGCACCCTGTAATTTATCATCTGCATTTTTTTATGGAACCAAAGTTTCCGAGCTCCATTGTTTACTCAAATTTTGTCCTTTCGAGCAGGGTTCCGAGAGGCAAAGCAAAACAAAAGCCAGTGGTGTGAGGCTACGCGAAGCTACAAAAATAAATTTGTCTCTATCGACTCTGGGGAATGTCATATCGGCGCTTGTCGATGGTCAGAGCTCTCACGTACCTTACAGAAATTCAAAATTGACGCGTTTGCTGCAAGACTCGCTGGGTGGTAATTCCAAAACCCTCATGGTAATTTGATATCGATTAATTTTTTTTTCTGTGTGAAAAAAATAAAAATTGGTTTGCAGATTTTTTTTTTATGAAACTAACAATTCCCTGATTATATGTTATTCAATTTTCAGTGCGCTAATGTCAGTCCCGCCGACATGAATTACGACGAGACTATAAGTACGTTGAGATATGCGAATCGAGCTAAAAATATAAAGAATCGTGCGAGAGTCAACGAAGATCCGAAAGACGCTCTGCTCCGACAGTTTCAAGATGAGATTGAACAACTGCGCAAGCAGTTGGAAGAAAATGGTACGGAAATCTCAGAATCTGATGTTGAAAGCGAGGAGTCCGAGGAGAATGGTGAGACGAAACGAGATCGAAAAACGCATCACAGGAGGAGCCAGATGTTGACGATGGAAGAGCTCGATGATCGCGACGTGGAAACGTCAGAAAAAATTGACAAGGCCGAGCACGAGGATAAGAGCCCGGACGACACGGACGTCATCGAATTGAAAAGAACTCAGTAAGTTTTTCGTCGAGCCAAATCACCGAAATATTTGAAATTCAATGCAGAGAAAAAGTTTGTCCTTCCCGCAACGATCTTTCGTGTGGATAATGCTTATTTTTTTGTCACAGGAGCGAAAAGGAAGCGCTACGGGAAAAGATGCAAAATTTGCAGAATAAAATTTTAGTCGGCGGTGAAAATTTGTTGGAGAAAGCAGAAGCCCAAGAACATTTACTCGCCGCAGCTGCAGTGGAGTTGGATCAGCGAAAGAGTCGAGAAGAACAATTGAAAAGAGCGATCGAAGAGAAAGAAGCGGAACGAATCGACATCGAAGAGAAATATTCATCGCTGCAGGAAGAAGCTGCAGGAAAAACAAAAAAGCTTGCCCGAGTTCACACAATGCTGATGTCCGCGAAGGCTGAATTGTTGGATTTGCAGGAAGAACATCAAAGAGAAATGGAGGGCTTACTGGAAGGGGTGAGAGGCATCGGCCGCGAGTTACAATTGCAAGAACTCATTCTAAACAGTTATATACCCGTTCAATATCAAGTAAGACAAACTCAAATTCCAGCGACTTGATTAACGATCGCGTTTCAAACAATTTTTCATTTTCTACTTATGAATTCTTTGACAGACAATGATCGAGCGTTACGTCCATTGGAACGAGGACATTGGCGAATGGCAATTGAAATGTGTCGCCTACACGGGGAACAACATGCGGAAAGCACAGGCGACACCGCCGATAGGCAATCATAAAGACGTAAGCATTTCAGTCTTTGCAACTTTGTCACATCACTTCTGTAACGATAACGACTGATATCCCATCCATTTCCTCATCAATAAATTATTATAGAAGACTGAAAAATTGGAATCCTCCATAATTATTATTTTTTTTTTTGCAGCAACCCCAGCCAGATTTGTCGAACATTTACTTGACGTACAACGTCGGTACGGAGAGCATGTTTGGCCAGGCAAAAAAATTGCGTGGGCGTTCGGGAGTTCCGCGACCGACGACAGCTCATCGACGAACACCTCATTGAATAAAAACGATTTGTACTTAAGATATTGTCCGCTTAGGTAATTATTATTTTTTGATTATTTCTTTGATTTTTTATATTTATTTTTTTGCGATTGTTTATTGTTGACTCGTCTTATTGCCATCGTGGTGATCGGCCAAATTTTGTATTATTATGTTGCTACATTAGCGTTGCTGTGAATTTATGCACGATCAGAAATTTCGCCTTTCGATTGTACAAGTTATGTTACCAATTTTTTATATTTTTTTTTATCACTATATATATATAAATATTTATTATATTGGATACGATGGTCCTGTGCATCGTAGTCGAACACTAGATAAGTGTTGTCACGCGTTATTATACTCCCTGGTGATTTAATTCTTCGTAATACATTGTCGTCACTTACGGATACGTAAACTTAAATTTACTTTGTATCTCGCTTCGACATATGCACGTACAGCAGAACTGATATTTATTCCGCAAATGAGATAATTAAAAAAAAAAACACGAAAAAGTGAAAATTTTTGTGTTTTCGTATCAACGATTTTTATTTATCGAATTATTGTTTAATTTCTACCAACAAAATTAAGTAGGTCGCAGTCGAAATTTATCATCGAATGTATTTTCGGTGGACCGAATTTTTTTCAAGGAATCTAAAGAAATATTGAAAAATTCCAATGTCCTCCTGCTCGTTGTTGCGATAATGCTTGATCCATCTTTTGATCGATGACAAGTGGAATTTTCGAGCTTCAATTACACTGTAAGGATCTTTCGAGTCGGCTCCTCGAAGGTCCAGATGGTGAGCACCTTCTGGTATTATCACCGCGTTCGCTGTTGACGATACGTTCGTCAGGACACCACCGGCTGACCAAGGATCCAATAAACCGTTGCTGCAAGGCGGCAGGATCGGAAAATGGTAAATGCACGAAATTTGAAATTTGGTACAAGAAATTTCTCGTTTATTATTCGCTTTTTTCGATAAATCGATAATTTGTGAGTTTTTAGTTTTTTGTGTTTCTTTTTTGCTATTCCAGGGAAACTCATCGCAGTCTTGGGCAAATTAGTGTATCATTAAAAACAGTTTTCTTACCTGAAGACAATATTTGTGGCGGCGGAAAGATCTTTGCAGCCGTAACTTTTGCAGGCCAAATCAAGTTCGGGTCTGACTTGAAACTTTTTGTAACAATCGTCGCTATATTCTTGAAAATTCCACGGTGTTGGTTCGAACATGTCGTGGACACCGTCGCTGCACATTGGCATAACCATTTCTGTGCAGGCCTGATAGAACCACCCTTGGGCGCCCAAATCGGGTCCAGTATCGTCGGTGGCTAAGCAACTTATTTGTCCGGTATGATTTGCGTAAGTTTTTATTGCCTTGTTCAACGCGACCAATAAGTCTTTACCCTGGAGGCTCGAATTCGTGAGATGCTCACAGAAAACCTGTTCGACATCAAAATCATTTCCCTTCGTTCATTTAAACGAAAAAAACATAAATTAAAAACGAAATATCTTGATGTTTTATTTTTCTTACGGATATAGGCTTCGCAGGAAGTGGCCTGAGGAAATTTGTCTCGTAAGGATAATCGAGCATTGCCAGAGTCGAATAAGCATCAGCTATCCAATCCTTAAGGGCCTTAATGTCTGACGAATTCTTCAGAGGGTTGCAAAGATTCCACGTTGTCGAAATCCACGCCTTGCCTTCGTCTACAGAAACAAAAATTTCGTTTTTACTCCGTCAAAAAAACTTTTTCCCACTAAAATTCGATTTTTTCGAAAATCATCGCTATTGGACAGTTCATGGAGTGTCAAAGTGTTTAGTTTACGGACGTACCTGTCGACGAGACGTTTGAGATCGTTCGCCAAGATTTTCGAATAAGTTCCGGGCACTTGGGGTTCGCTAATCGAAAATCTGACGTCACGATTCTCGAATATGCTTGACAATCCGTTATCCCAGAAAAATACAGTACCGGCGCCGACGCAGCTATTGCTCTGAAAGGCGGAAACACATCGACGCGTAAAGTATTTTTGAAATTGTCCAATTTTCTTCGAACCGAGACGCTTTGTAAAAAAAACGACACTTCCTGGAGAAGCTTTGCGTTATTTTTTTCATTTAGATAAAAAAAGACGTCACTTTAGCCATAAAAAATAATATTTTGTGACGCTGTCGAGCTCACCCCTGGATAACGTGTGGATATTTCATTCGAATCCATGCACTGAGCATACCGCCATAAGAACCACCGAACGCTATTACAGGACTGTGTTTAAGATTTTTCTCAGATTTGATGAATTCGATCAAATCAACAAAATCGGCCATTGCTTGTTGGGCAGTCAAATATCCTAAGTACTTTGGCTCGGTGTACGATTTGTTACCATACGGTAATGATTCACCGTAATAACGATGTTCGGCGAAAATGAGTAGAGCCCCAAATACAGGAGCGATGTCCCACATGAATCCCTGTAATTGCGATCGTTTATAAAAACGAAGAATAAGTCCTTGTTATTTGTTTTCTGAATTGGATTATCGGGGGAGATGAATTTGTTTATTGCTTTTCACGCTTACGGAATTTTCCGCAAACATCTTGATGTTTCCCTCGTTTCCAGTGTAGAAAAATATCGGAGAATTCTTGCCATATTGGTACTCATTGTTCACGAGATATCGGAGGTCAAAGGTATGATTTATGGCAAAACTGAAATGATCGACCTGAGAAAAAAGAAAAACACGTTAAACGTCAGATTTTCTTAACTAAATTTCCGTTTAAAAAAATTACGAAAGTTATCGACGAAAGGAAACAAAAGTTCAATTAGCGTTGATCGTTAATTTAATTAATTTTTCGATATTTCGAGCAAATTTTTAATTTTTATTCGAAATTTAGCGGAAAATTTGTTTTTTTTTTTTTTAGTTGCGCAATATTTCGATCGAGCCAACAATTCCAAAGAATAATTCGAGCTACAATAACATCGAAGAGATAAATTTGCAACGTGTCTTCTTACCGGGACAGTGAACGTCTTGACAACATAACGATATCGTTCCGTGACATTTGAATTCTCGGCAAAAAAGTTGTGAGTCGTATTGACGGCTTGTGCGTAGAGTGTGAATTCGCACAGAATATTAACAAAGAGAGAAAATAATACACGAGTGTTGAACATCATTGTGACGATGCTTGCGGAGCGATATCTCGACTCCGACTGAACGTCTCGCAAAAGTTAACCGATGACCTCTCTGATGGACTCATCGGATTACGAATGTGAATGTATACATATATTTATGAGTAGCTAATAGGATGTTCGGGTGAGGATTTTGTTGGATGTGTACTCGTAGCAGATACATTATTTTGAAACGCTTGGTAGACGATCTACTCGAACGGCGATAATGAAATTAGAACTCTGCCAATGATAAAATCGTGAACAGACTATTTCGAGACGTATCGTCCGATCTGTACGATGCCAATCATTTTTCAAGCCGTTCATTTGTCAGTTTTTCGTTTTGATCGAGACACGAAACTTGAGAAAGATCTTGAAATAGTTTTCCGACCTTCTTTTTTCTCCTTTAAGTCCATCGCGAACGAAAATCTTGATTTATTTCATTTCCCATTCCAGTTTTGTTAACTTTTCGAAAAAAATATCGAATCCTGACTTTTTGAATGTATATAGTACGAGATATCGTACGAGTACAGCTGATGGCTCGTGTCGAACCACGTGGGGATTGAATATGTCGTCATGAGCAATGAAACAATCGGTCAATTGTCAGCATGGACATGGGGAAGTGTATCATGGACGAGCGCCGGAAAGCCATTGTCCTATGACACAATATTATAGAGGAAGTAACATTATTTTTGTTTTTTATAATCGAAATTGTGCAGTTGGAATAAAATTGATTGAGAGAATAGTGAAGGAAAAAATTGACAATTAAAAAATGTCATTATTCTAATTAAATCGGTGGATGGAATAATAAAAACGGAAATGTCGGGTTTTTTGATCGAAAAAATAAAGGGCTCTCTATTAAGAAGGCCTCCGAAGGGTTAAAGATCAATTCCAAAGAAATTAGGAAAGCCGATGGTTTTAATTATAATCGAAAATGGAGGCTGGTGCAAGGGCCGCTGGCACAGAGTAGGATGGAATGGCGAGAGGATAGATGAAGGATATAACGTTTGTTGTAGGCGCATAGATCATGATGATGAAGCGTAACGAGTGCGTGTTTGAGCGGTTAGGGCGATCATATGGGCAAAGGGGTGTAACCGAGGGGAGAGCGTCGAGCGAACGATTCTGAGCGAGTTGGAGGTCGGAGGAGTATATTGGCCATTTCCGCAGGAAGTTCTAGGTAACCTGTAACATCCATTGAGATTGAGATTGGACGCGCTATAATTGTTATCGTTTCGTAACCCTATTCCATATTAATTCACGAACTAGGGATTAAATTTTGGAAATATGGAAAAAAAAAAAAACAAGATTCAACATTTTTCCACGATTTTTTACGATCGAACGACCGGACAATTTGTATCCACGGCATCGCAACAGTGTCTCATGATTTTCCGAGCCTCGGGACCGTCGATTTTCGAAGTGAGATCTTCCAGGGTGCGAAGCCCAAATACACCATGCCAAAGGTAAACGTTCCATCATGGAACGTGGGCAGATCAAACACAAATAAGTTTATTCTTTGCTTTTTGTGATCTTCTCCGTGGACGGGTTAGTCTCCGTCAAAAGGGAGAGTAAACATCATACCATCCCGAAGAACATCGTTCATTCATTATGACGTCGAAAAAATACATTCGAGATGCAACATTTTTCGATTCTCAAAGCATTTCTATTTGTTTACGCATTAGGGCTCGTCAAATAGGCTCGAGATGATTTTTTCGGACTGAAAGTTGAAAATGGTTGGTTTTTACCTTGGAAATAATTGCTGAAGAGAGACCTCGAGAGTATGCCTTGATGGGCGTTACTGACAGGATTAAATAAATAACAGAAAAGACCATGGGAATAAACAATATTCGATATTGTTGTGGTCTCGTGCGAGATGCGCACGTGCGAATGGATGAATGAAATTTTACGAGTATGTAGTAAGGAACGGGTCAATCCGTCAATTAACCGCTGGGCATTGGAATCGGGGAGCCAGCATGTTATAGGCGAAGGTTCAAATCGTTTTCTCTTCCGATGGGACTGACCGGTTGGCTTCATTACTAGCACCGAGTCCACGTAATTGTCATTATCATTATACCACTATATGCCGCGTTTTACGATACATATAGCCAGCCTTTGTATATATACGACGAGGATATCAAGTATACGCGATCTATATATACAAGAGATATAAGCAACGAGCCACAAGTGGGAGAGAAAGAAAAGAGAGAGAGAGAGAGAGAGAGAGAGAGAGAGAGAGAGAGAGAGAGAGAGAGAGAGTAAAGCTGAACGAAAAAGGGCTTCTGGTCACGGTGAGTGAACGAGAGATGAGGGTATTCACTTGGTGGGGGGATTAGTTGACCGTCTAGTGGATATTCGGAGTCAGTTGCTCTTATGCTCGCCAACCACTAACAGCTCCAACATTGAGAGCCACATGTGCATCATTCAAATAACACGCGACTTGTTGTGATTGTAACACCCTCAACCCTTCATCTCAAAAAGATCTTTGCTGCTGAGGCATTTTATAAGAATTTCAAAGTCACGTTGGACGATCGAGCATTCAAACTTTATCATTTCGTAAGAAAATTTGGATTTAATAAATTTTCGAATAACGACAACGTCCATTCCGAATTATTTCTGAGGAGAAAATATATTTGTGTATATTTCTGTTTGTCTCATTAAGAACCAAGGGAAATGGGAGCTTGGGGACGTCGATTGTGGCCCACGTAGCTGTGACAGTGTTTGATTGTGTCTACGATATTTAACAGTGAGTGTAAATTGCTTAGAAGTTTGAGAAGACATTTTTAAAGACAACGATTTAAATTGGCATTGATTTTTGTGTGTCGTGTGATTTTTAATTGACATGGAGATTATTGTGTAAAAGTGTCACGGCTGAGAGTGGAGTGAGCTCTGATTCGAGGCATTTTTCATCTTCGGAACTTTGTTTGTGACGGATTTTCCATCTACACCGGAAATCGAATGTCAATGGACGGAAGAACGATGCAGATCCTTCTGTTTACGAGAAGCTAATAGGAGGGGAGGAACTCTCGCGATTGCATTTTTCAAGGGAATCGCGTTGAGAGGAAAAACAGCATTTACGGCCAAAGGTTTTTGAATATTATGTTAGGTACCGGACTATGCTTCGTCATTACGTTGTTGGGGTTGGCGGGAAGCGTCGCTGCGCTTCTTCCCGAAGACCTCGAAGAACGAGCACACCGAAGTGGCAATCTTCAAGAGGAATGCTCATCACGATGTCCAGATCTCGATCTCAATCAAGTGAGTTCACTTCAATTATCAAATAGTGTCATTTACATTAAACGAAAATTTCATCAACCACGAACTTTGTTTGAAACCGATTTTTTTTTCGAAATGATACGACGGTTTGTTGATATTTTTAACAACATTTTATTGTCGTGGCCATATAGACAATTAAAAACATTCGCTTTTATACACAATCGTGTATTTTGTTTATATCGAAGGAGCTTGAGCAACCGCGAGTACAATTATGACACTGCCTTATCAAAAAATGCAGATACAATTTGACCCCTTCCAGTTCTGCCAACATCTTTCCAAAGATGAAAAGGTTTATCAAACATTATAATTCCATCACCAACGAGTCGAATAATCTGTTGAAAATACAACAAATCCAAACATTTGTTTGATTAAGTTGCAACCAGCGAATCGATTCGGCAACATGATCGTTTTCGACGCGCTAAAAGTAAAATTAACGAAATTATTAGTCATAATAAATACCGAAATTGATTTCATCTCGCGTGTCGTAGATTATGGGCTTGAGAAAAATCACGAAATGTTTACATCAGCAATGACCACCCCTGTGGCATTCTTGGTTCTTGCAAACTCACGAAAAAGTAATTTTTAATCTATTTCCATTATTTTTAGTGTTCTCTTTCATTAAGTGTAAAGTTCAAAACGTCTCGATCTAGACCTTTTTTATTAACCGAAGATATAGGGAAAAACATTGTGAGAGGGGCACATGACTCGTTGTTTTGTAATTTTTATCACTAATTGCAAAAAAAAAACCCGTGACGACGTTGCGTCTGGCGCGATTTTTCAAACATGAATCACGACGAAACTTTGTACAGGAAACTCCTATAGAGCATGTAACATTAGAAAAAATGTAAATTGATAAAAAGACACTTTCAATTAGGCACCGAAATATTTATAATTATAAATGTGGCCATTAAAAAATGATCAACGTCGTAATTACTTTAGATCATGGAGATTAATTAATAGACAAATTTGCAATTTTGTATCCTTTCGAATATTAACAACGAACAATTATAAAATAGTTTTCGATTCTCGTCCGATTCCGCCATAGCTACCGGCTCGGATAAAACCGAGAAACGCGATTGGTAAGAGGTGATTTAGAAGTCCGCAGTCCGGCACAGCATCCAAATAAAAAAAAATGTTTTGCTGTATTCGCAAATGACCGATAGCCTTCACACAAAAGGCCGAGGTGATAATAACATGCGCCCTCTCTTTGTTTATTTCAATTTCACCACTACGTCTTCAGCAATAATGTCATACGAATCCAACCAGTATAAGCTCAACTCCCCTCGACGATCCTCAACAAAACGAGAATGTAGACGAGATGGCAATGAAATATTTATTGTGTTCCCCTATCTTCGTGCATGACTTTTTCCACGAAAGATGTTTCGCCAATTTCTTCCCTGAATAGAGATGCTCGAATGATATATTTAAAAAAATTAATCAAACTCAATTAAATTTCATGAAAAAATGAATTAAAATGAATTTTAAATACGAATAATAGATCGAGTCTTCCGAATCGATAATACAACTCAATCGCGTCAGCAACGATCGAGCAAAATCATCATTTTTTTTCCACTTTTTTTTTTTTCAATCATGTTGCGCCTCTTCGTCACAATTTTGTCTGCTGTATTTAATATGGGATTATGATGGCAAGTTCCAACTGCTGCACGTTTCAAGTGCTCTGTATCGCAAGAAAAATCGCGCGAGCTTTCGATGTATGTGTATGCAGTATAAACGTACTTCAAAAATGGCCGACGGAGAAGGACGTATCAATTTAAGCGTCCTCCCGCTCAGACTCTACCATTCATTAATTAACTTAACTACATACGATGGCGCATCGCGTTCCGTGAGCCGGCTCTAGCTTCGGCCAAAGACGAAATATCATGACATAGATATACACATGTGAGGGTTTAGCATTAGCGAAAAAAAATTGAATTGTTAGTATTTTTAATCGAACGCAATTGGAACGATTTTCGAACGGATTAAATAATTTCTATGATTTTTATAAATTGTAGAATTTGATGGAATATCCGGTGGATGGATAAATTTTTGTCATGGATCGAGGCGAACCGTTTAATTCTCGTTTTTGCGATGATCTTTGAGGCAAAATTTTGTTGGGCCATTGAATAGCATGGAATTCACTCTATACGTGATGTCCATCGCGTACAGACGGTAAATGCATAAGAGCACTTAATTCTACAACTAAGAGGGTCACACGCGACAAAGGGAACCGAGTTTCACGAATTCGCGTACCAAATTGAAAGAACTTGACTGAACTTGTCTTCTCCTTGTACAGGATCGACTTCAGGTCCGCACGTCTCTTTACAGCAACATGTTTTCGAGTTGCAGCGATTAATTACGAAGAGTGATACGCGAACAAGTGCACTTGTACGATCTTAACGCACTTGGTCCTTCAAAACTCTCATTTTTTTTTCTCGTCCTTGCGATCATTGACTCTCCCACAGGATCGAATAAATATTGACCCGAAAGTTGAAAGTTTTGTCGAACGTTTTATAAACATGGAATGCAATGTTCCCATCCTGAGTTTCATATTGGATTAACGATCGTACATGAATGTTCAATTTTTTACGTAACGACACGCTCCGTGATCGTGAAAATTGCTGCAAAACAGTTCAAAGAATTGCACACGAATAGTATTATGTGCAATCGCTCCGACACGCTTTACCTTGACGCGCAGTGAAGATCGTAGCCGGGTTTTGCTTTGATCGAACAAAATCGTTGTCATTTCGGAAAGTCTGTTATTTTGATGGATAACGATCGGCGATAAAATCCAAAGTATCCAAAAGGGGAAGTTGGAGGGCAACGAACGAATACGTATTCAAATTATGTCCGCGTAAAGAAAAATGGAGTTTGGTCGTTGACTTATCTAATTCATTACAACTCCTTCTCGTATGGGAAGTTAATCTAAAGATTATTTTGGATATTTCTCAACCCGATATAACGATTTATTTTTTGGTCTCTCGCATGATACAGTAGGAACGATAACGTTGATAAGATTTCTCGTTAAAAATGGTAACCCTTCAATAACTCATAGAAACTTGAACGTTTTTCCTAGCTCGTTTTTTTATTTTTCTCGCATTTTGAGATCGAACTCGTGACCTCAGTGCGGGGGTGAGAATAACGTATCAAGCTAGAAAATAAATGATACACATACATACGCGCTCGTGATAAGTGATAAGGGGATCGAGCGGGATGGCGGAGCACGGAAGAACCGAATGAAAAGTCGATCGTGTCATGTTTGTTACAGTGATTTTTTATCATTTACAGTGAGAACCGATCGTGTCGCCCATTTGAGTTTGTCTATCGATGGCGCCTTAACTCGATATACCAACTATTGATAAACAGGCATAGAGAACGTCGTTATTATGAAGACCGTAGCAAAAATGTTGCTACTCCGACAAATCTGTCGTCGATTTGCATTTTTCGTTCTTGTAGCAAATATTATTTTGCTACTATAAGGAAAATTATGCTGCGGGTGCTTAAGGTTTCTCTCTGTCATATTTTTCATTGAATGAATCAAAGTTTCATGGCGTTTTTTACCGGAGGAAAAAAGAAAGGCATAACGATTTTTCGTGGCCTTGTTTTTGTCGATCAACCTGACGATACTTTGCCACACTGGATTCACCAGCCACTCTCGGCTTTGCAACACCGCACATATACGAATGCACCAAGTCCAACAATGAACTTCCTGCCGGCCACATCCTCTCACCGACAGACTGTGCGTGTCACCAGAGAGCCCCGAATAGCTAAGGATTCATCAGTGCCGAAATTCATTGGCGGGGCGAGCCCGGTGATTTTCAAATCAAAGTATCGTTTATCAAATCCCCTGAACACTCTACCGCACCCTTGCCCAGTTCCTATATCCAGTTATAAAGGAAACGAAAATTAATTCGCGCCAGTTCAACTCGTAAGTCAATTTGCTCGATCCTGCAATCATTTTCGACTGAAACTCGCAAGAGAATCGAGACATTTTAACAATTTTTCTTTTAAAAATCAAAATTTACACAAAAAATGTCGAAATTTCAATTTTTCACGCCGACGCAATATTATTAATGACTAAATAACTCTATAGAAGATTCGGGCATTTTCATGAATACGAGAATTTAATGGAGTGTGATTCTTGGAACATAATACGAATTTTGGTGGAGGCCATTGAGAATCTTTCTTTTTACCCTAATCTAAGAAGGGTCGCCCTCATTCAGGGTTGCGTCTTGACGAAGTAAATTTTTATACGGGTGCCGGGAGAGGAGTGACCACGGCTTGACCGTTTCGTCCCTCATATTAAAAAGTCACTTATTTTGACGTGAATTGATATTCATATCGTTCCGTTGGGATGTCCACAACTGTAGCCTCCTCCCTGACGAATTTGTCTGACTCTTTTTTCTTCGATGCGAGTATCTAAACTCCACATCCGTCAAAGGAGGCGCCAAAAAGTCTCTCGTCGCTATGAAATTCCAATCCAAATGTCGCTGCGAATTGGATGAACAATTAATTTCAATACGGATGAGCGGACCAAACAAATACAAATATTTTTATCGACCATCATCCTGGAACATTTTCCAAACAATGTTCCGAAAATTCATTGGAAACGTAAAAGTCGTCTCGGAGTAATTTTGTGAATTTGAAGACGAACCTGAGAATCCAATTATTTTCGTATTTCCTTCTCTTTGGAAAAAATCAACGACATAATTATCGTGACTCGGTGACACTGACCGTTCAGCCACAATTACGAAGCGTTAATCTCAAGAGACTAAACCAATTTTTCTCGAGATCTTCGGATTTACGAATCACTCAGTTTCTCGACCGATCGAACGAAAAAAAAAAACCCAAGTGTTTCGGTTTTATTTTCCTCTCATCACGAAGGCTCTGTATTGTCAAAAAAAATTCAGGGCATTTTTAAAAAAAGAGAAAAACCCTCGATGTATAGAATTCGAGAAAAAATCTCATTGCATTCGTCCCGCCTGACCATTCCGAGCGTTGTTTCAAATATTTGGGTCACACAGTTGCTAACTATATCACTCCGCCCTTAACTTACGAGGTTTCCTATCGTTTTCTCAACAAAAACCACCGTGCGACGTTTCGGTTCGGGGAATTGCGTACATACAAACATTTTCATATGCATCAGGCGCGTACACTTTGATAGACTCTCATTTACACTCAGACAGGGCATGTGGGTGATGTTTCTTTGCAACCCCCAATGAGAAACGGTGCGTATTCCAACCGAGTGAGCACGATCCGGTGTACACCCAACACCGTGTGACTTCTTCAGGTAATAATCTCCCTTTCTCGGCCCCTTTTTTTTTAATCTTTATTTTGTTTTCTTCATTCACACATTCGTATGCCTTGCTGAGGTTCAGGTAAATAATACGAAGTGTGCAGTTCACTCGACACCGTGGTTTTGTCTCCGACTCGAATGGTCAATTTTGCAGAAACCTCTTTTGAAAAATTAACGATTTTTCAACATTTTTTTTCGGATTTAATAAACACGTGAATCGTCTCCATCAGGTCACGCACAACTTATTTTCTTCCAGACGATTCGGAACGCAAAGTTCTGCGATTTATATTGAGAAGTCTATGAATCATCATCGCACCATTGACGAGAGCAATTAAGCACGTGGTTTGTGTCTTTGCCCTCTCGTATAGGTTACGGGATTGTCTTGAACGATGGTTTAAACGCTCCCACAATCCGACACACTCGATGCATAGAAAGTATCTATTTAGTAACGTTGCCGAAAATTTATTCAACTCGCTAGACGGTACGAAATTTTTGGACCGTGTGTCAGTTCCGTTGGAGTAAAATTTCATGGAAATTTAGCTTTGCAACACGTGTAGGGAAAAAGTTGATTGCGAACAATTATACGAATTTGTTGTGTAATGAAATAATTCATCACTAAAAATACCATTCGTATATTATCGGAATTAAAAAGATGGCAGCGACGTTGATCGAGTTGCGTCAGGGTTTCGAGGATCGATGGAAAATCGGAGCACGAGTGTGAATATCGCGTATTCGCAAATTTTAAGGGTGACGATTAAAAAAAAAACGTATAAGCGTGTCCGGATAGTCACTGCACTGGAAGTGTCTCAACAAAAAAAGGTTCGCCCAAAAGATTCCGGAAAGGTGCGACAGTTGGTCGATGCCAGCGAAGCATGACGTTTCTGGAACGACCTCGAAGACGTTGCACGAGCATCGCGGGTCTTGAAAGACGAGGAACTTGCTTTTTTTGGACTCTCACTCAGACGATTAGCAGCGCGTATACGAAATACACGTGGTCTCTTATAAACTGCTCAGTCACTTCGCTTCCGTTTTCAAATTCACTCAAGAAGCAACGAGCAGGTCCTCGTTATCGATTCGTAAGGGTGTTGAACAATTATTCAACGTCTTGAACTTCCTCGTGGGAACGGAAATACAACGGTCGAACGTACTACACGCTCATCGCATGGCGGGTCTTTCGATCAAACGCTCTCACAGCATATATTTCGATCGCACTCGCGGTCGCAAATCTTTTACACCTTTGCACCCTGTACAGAAGCATTTGATTCCTGAACATGTGGATCGTGTGACCTTTGCTTTTCCTTTTTTCCTTTGCCGATATCTCGGCATATAAAAAACGAATTTCCAAGTTTTTCTCACAGTCGGGACCCCGGGGCAGGAAAAGTAGAGTTTTTAATTAAATTCGTAATCGATCGCTCGATCTCGATCGAGATTTTTTGATTTCTGGAGAATTTGAAAAATTTAATCGGCTTAATAAAATTTATTTCTCTCCACCGGACTGTACGATCTCGTTTACGTTTCCTGACGTTGGATCTTACTTTGGTAATGAATGAAAAATGAAGAGACGGTTGGGCGTACCAGGTAGTAGAGCAAAGTATTTCCACCTTTGGCATTAACGTCACGAGATGAAAAAACAAAACCGTGTCGTGATGCACTGAACGCAGACGTACACTTTATTCACATCTTCCCCTTCAGTCTGCCATTCTTACGTTGATTAATCGGTATCAAAGTTGAATGGACTGTTAGAGATCACGGAGACCCCGAGAATTAACGATACAGAGCTTTCATCAATGAGGGGAAAAAAATCTTCTCTTCATATCGTTGGGATGACGATAGAAAGAGGCGTTAACCCAGCGATGCGTTCCGAATATTCCGGAAATGGTCAAGTCATCCGGCAATATAAGAAGCTTATGATACACTCAATAAAAAATACCGCTAAATGCGAGAAACGCAGCAATTGCTACGACCGATTCATGAATAGACGAGAGAACGAGCGCCTTTTATTGTTCTTTATGTTATTTTTTTTTCTGACACGGTGCACATGACGTATGGTCAGCCGATAAGGGCAGTGTAGCTAATAATAGCTATTTTACTATTTATTTAATGAACGAACTACGTGCGTGATGATTCATGAAAATTAATCTATGATCGTGTATTTCAATGGTTCATCGATGCGTCGCACATCTGGAGCGTGAAATTCGGCAAATTTATTTCGTTTTATCGGTCAAATGTTGTTTTTTTTCCTTTTTTTTCGATATATTTAGTTTCCGGTGATTTGTCGAGTCGGTATGAGGAATGGGATTGACAACGGTGCGTCGTGGAATCGAGTGGACATCCACGAGAAGGAAGATAGTATTGGAATCGTAGTGGAGGCAAAAAAAAATTGAAATTTTTTCGCCCCTCGAAAGGGAGACCACGAAAAAGATCGAGATTTCGAGAGATTTTTTTTTCAAACAGGGTGGAGTGACGAAAAAATTCTCAGGACTATTTCTGAGCCCTGATCGGTGTGTTGGCCATACCGATAATTTAACTGCTCGGTGGATCGCCTAATGCGGATATGGGTAGAGTCGCGGACGTATGTATAAAAAAAAAAAAGCTTCGTCGAGCTTGGGCATATAGGAGAGACCCGAGAGGATCACGTACCAACGTAACCGTAGAAAATAAATTGAATCGCTTGGTAGCTTCAAGAGACGGTAAACTGTTTCATCCGGTTCAATTCGAACCCTCGATGTTATAACGTTGCCATGATAAATCGCCGAATACAAAATTATACCTAACGTTATTAAGATACTTGAAAAAAAAAAAAAACAATTTTTTTCAGTCTTCTGTCCCCAAAAAAGCGAAATACGATAAAAAGTTTGAGCCAAATAACAAAGAAAGTTTGAGAAACTAATCAGCTTGGTTTCGGCGATTAAAAAATATTAAAAAAGTGTACGGAAAAGTGCATGAAAAAAACTAAACGTCAAAAATCTGACAAACCTCGTAATTACTAATTTTTTTTTTTTAATATAAAACAATAGTAATTATTAAGGTGCACCAAAAGAATTGAATAATCTTTCCGACGCAACACCGAGTCTCGTATAATAGCAGCATGCAACAACCGTGAGGCGATAATGGGAAAAACGTGTTAGTGCGACGTCAGCGTCCCGCCTTTTTGCACCTGTATGTTACTTCCGGGACACAGGTGCGTCCCCGAGGGAACGATGCCTGAATACTCCCTGGCCACTGTACACTACGATGGAATTTTTTACCACCCTTTGACCCTCGTTTCGAGTAGAATCAAAAATAACATTTTTAACATGTGAATAAAGCAACTACCCCATCGAATCCATGAAAAATTCAATGGTAATTTATTGTATGCAACGTGCAATTAACATAATTACTCTGAGAGTACATAACGGGTTCCTGCACCTTCCGCCTGTCATAACAGACAACAAAATTTTCTCATGTGAATCAATTCCTGGCGCATTTTTGACGTTCTTAATTTTTCAAATTTTTCTCCGTTTCAGAATCGAACAGATGACGCCAGTTCGGAGGTTGGTTGTGGAGTACGATGCAAGATTGATCAGGTAATTAAAACAATTTTATCTCCAGCGCTATCAATACCCAAAATACCTCACAGTGATCGAACGTGTCCGAAAAGTTTCGACTCGTGATTAACGAAAAAAAAAAGAAACATTGCCACAAATGATTGACGTTTATCCCCATAAAGTTGTAGAACGATCGCGGTAGAAATTTTTGAGGGTGTACACTACGTGTACGACGCTGGAGGCTAAAGCGTTTCCCTACACGATCATGCGTATCGCAGATCTTTCGATCTGACGGTGAAACGAAAGGGTACACTCGGTCCCTCCAGTCCAATGACGACTTACATCCGCTGAGACCGGACTCCCGGTTTCACAGGGATCTGTTACCACATCCATACATTCCCACATTTACACGACCAGTGAGAACAATATTAATATCGTTGCAAGGGAGTGTCATCCCTTTAACTGTCTAAACTACGAATGCCATGAAAAAAAATCTCATCATTTCTCAATGATGAAAAATTTTGCTGACCAATCGCGAAAAAACATGGAAAATCGTCGACGGAGGCTCCTAATTAACAAAAGTACAAATCGAACGATTTATTCGTTTCGTTAACGCTGGCTGTGTCTAATTTTCCATGAAGCTTTCTGCACAAACAATTGGGCAACCCGGGCAACGAAGAGTTTTTTTTTCTTTTCAATTACAAGGCCTCGAGACGCCGCGGTGTCCCTTGGCCCATTAGCTCGGCTAGTATCGGCGATGTTCGCGTACTGTACGAATGATGAAAGAACGGCGAACGCATGGCGTCAATGCGACGAGAGTAGGGTTTCGTGTGCTTTTATAATTGGATCGCGTACAAGTGCGATCTCATAACGGATGTGAACAAATTGACGTGCGACTGCAAACATTTCGTTGTCATTCGCATCGCTTTCCCGGAAGTCCCAATGAGACGGACAAATATAAAAAACAAAATTAAAGGGACAAGTTTAAAACGAAAGAAAGAAATGTAGGTGAGGCGAACGGGAGAGCACGTGCTGGTGTTTCTTCTTCTGGAAATAAAGTACGTCTGTCGCTCACGCTCTTTCCTCTCACTCTCGGCCTGTTACGACGATAGTAATTTTTTTTGTTAACCCTTCGTTTCGAACGCGCTCCGACTCACCTCTCATTTCTAACCCATCATTGCGTCAACAATGTCTCCAGAAATATAAACCTCATATATCACTTATTTTCATGTTTCCTGCTTGTGTGACATTTTCACGAGCTCCAAACACAAAAACAAAAAATGAAACAATAATTACTGTGTCCCTTCGCGGTGACTGCAGACCGGAAGGATATCCAGCAACGCGTGTCACCGTCAAGTGCCACAGGAAGAGACAAGAAACCACTAATTAATGTTTTCACTTGACAAAAGGGCCTCGACAATCATTGCACGAGGTTCGTTCATTTTTCAAAACGGAAATACTATGCTGCAGTCTATAGCTCATTCGCATCGTACTTTATGCATTCATGTGCTCCGATTATCTAAGCAGTTCAGTGTCAAAATGGGTCATCAGACTTATGATTGATTAACAGATTTATCTAAACGTTTTTACGTCAATCCATCCTAATAAATGTATTACAAATTTGTATATTCGGTGTTGCATCTTGACGTTCGACGGTGGAGTGCTTGAACTATAACTGCCAATCATCGTGGCGATTAAAATGCATTAGGAAATATCGATCGAGCAGAATTCTCGTTTCTTTTTATTTCAACGAGAAACAACATCATTTGTTTTGATTTGTACATTTTTTTAGATGCAAACATGTTTATGCATCCTTGAAATTTCGATTCGAAAAAATGCACATAATTCCGATTAAATTTTGCTCGAATTTCAATCAATCTCCATTTAGGAACGTGTAGAGAAATAAAAGTTATTGATAAACTGGTTAATCGTACATGAGGCGTATTTTTCTTCATACGTCGACTTATATAATTCGAGGCTCTGCAAATATGGTTAATACATTGGATAATTACTTTCACTGATGCGGAACCCAAAGGCGTGGGATTTACAAAGCCCATTGGTACGTGTGTCCAAACCGTGAACCGTCAGTTATAAAGCTACTTCCCTTCTGCTCTAATTTCACGCTTTGTAATTTTTAGCAACACTCACATCGAACAGGGTAAACATAATAGTTCATACGGGACAATGTGTTTTTCGAGAAAAATGTAAATGGCAACGGTATGTAGGCAAAAAGTCAGGGGTCAGTGGGCTGGAGGCGGAGAGAATATTTTTTTAAAAGTCAGTGAAATAAATAGAAAGATATTGAACAATATTTTGTGAGAAATGCAAGAATTCAGCGAGGCTCGTCCATCGCTACTTTTTCTTCGATATACCATATACTTTTCGTGTGAAAAAAAAAGCTTAATTAGTTTCGATTCAAATTTAATTTGATAACTAGACGTCTAGACGTATTGTTCGCTCACCAAACGAATATATTTCTTCACAAACAATATTGTAAGCTTTCGGACAATCGAAGACAAAAAGACTCGAGCGAAATTGGGTGTATTGTTGATGGAGGAAAAAACTGCTGGCCAGACGTCATGGACCACCTACGGTGTGAATGAGCGATTTGGCTCAAGAGTACTTGGCCATTCAGAACATAAGTTAGGGCCATTATAGCAACCGACACGTCTCATCGAATCAGTTCTGTAGGCCTAAAAAAAAATGAACGAGCATATAAACGATTGAAATCGAATTCGATTAGATTTTTTGGAGCACTCACATTTTTTTTAAGTCAAAAAAGAAGATTTTCTTCACAGAAAATTCATTGGAGGCTGCGAAACTCAAAAACAACGTGAAGGGCATGGATTTGGATATTTAGTGTCGAAAATTCAGCTGAGAAGTCTTCCTATATACAAAAACACGTGCACAGCCCAGACTCAAGTGGCCAACGATCGTACGCAGACAAACCACAACATCCTTGTCATCGGTTTACTAATTCTTAAGGGAGGAAAATCCTCCTGGATCGTGCATCTTCTTCAAGTAGCGAGAGGGATGAGCTTTAGTCTAGACATCGGAGGATTTATGATAAATATGCCGGCAGAAGAAATCATGATTTCGATAAAGTTCTCAACATTAATTAATTATTATTTTTACATATAATTATTATTATATATTATAAATATATTATTAATATATTGATAATATAATTATTATTAATAATAATAACAATATAAAACGTCATTTCCCCGAGCAATAAAATTCGGAGGAACTTTAATTTTGGCAGACGCTCGTCGTGTCCTTGAAGATATTGAAATTAATAGAAGTGAATTTAATTTTCGCTGGAAATGAGGCGTAAATGATATCCCCGACAAAGCGGGGAGGCTGAAAATGGTTTTTCAGAATTCGCGCCTACGACACGCACACACGTACAATGCAGCGTGTTTATAGGTCCATAAGGGTTCGGTCTTGATAATGAGCGTCGTGTAAAAAACGTTCTTGAGAGTTGCAATTAACTGGATTCTCCCCTCGGAGTCTTTGATTACAATGATGAAAGAATTCCAGTAGCTGGAGCGAAAGATTACGTCTCGAAAAAGTGTCTCGAAATTCGTCAAGTCAAATGGCATCGTTGCGACATTATTAAAACGGAGAAAGCAGCGCTCGAAAGTGTGTCTAGTCTTGCTCGTGTTTTTCTCTCCTCCTCGGCCTCCCTCTTTCTGCCTCTTTTTCGTTAGACAGAGCTCGGAATGAAAATCTACGATATAACCATGAAAGAAGATAGACAGAGATAAGGTATAGCCGGAGAGCCAACATCCAAGCCCTGGACCGAGGCCCATAATGCTTGCTGAGGATTTAATGAGGAAGTGAGAAATTAACGGCCTCGCTGCCTCGAACCAGAGCCACGAGCCTTTCAAACGATTTTTTTCTACAACGTCCGATTATTTACATTACAATCCTTCGATCATTCTCGCATCCCGGAGTACAAACTTTCCGTACATCAAACTCACTTTAATCAACAAAACGTGGCCTACCAAAGACTCGTGCTCACGAAATGCAAACATTTTTCCACTCCCTCGCAATATTATGGTAAAAAAAAAAACAATAATATTGGAATCTCCTCGCTCCACAGAATTGAATGTAAAAAATGATTGAAAAAACTCGATTTCCCATAAATTGGCTTCATATTCGTGATGTTATTAAGTGAAGGAATTAATACACATTTATCAATTCAGTTAAGTTCAAAGCAGATTGCTTCTTTGGGTTAAAAGTTAATTGGTCACTTCGTTGTAAATATAATTTACAAGTAACTTTATTAAAAATTTCACTCAATCAAATCTTTCAGCCTGTTAAAAACAACAACAAAAAAACAAAAACAAAAAAATTCAACGCACGCAATGTTATCAATTTTTTCTCGTTATCGTGGTAATGAAAAAAAAAAAAAAAAAACACCATATTCGTATCGTCATTTTTTATCCCATATCTATTTACACGTGTGGTTATACAGCACATCATAAAGGACATATTTGGAGATGCGTATTCGTTGGGCTGTCCGTCCCTTGTGTGGCCGGGTCAACCACAAACTAGCCGCTTCAATCGCTGTCGATCTTTTAATGTTTTGAAGTTAGACCGACTTCGGTGTTGTCGAATGGATTACGAAAACAGCTTCAATAATAACGTAATGTTTATCTCGATGATTCTGGGACCGTTATATTTCCATGGTCTTTTGGAATTCCGCGTGACCTCCAAGCATCGATAACCTTTTATTTAACTAACGATCTTTCGAGAGGGAAACTTCTCTTCCAAAGCAGATTCATTTTTACCGCTCGCTCTTCATTTTTTCGGTCACCAACGAAATAATAGTCCGTGGACTACGAAAAAATAACGAAAAGAAAGAGACACTTCGCGAAAATTCGTTTCTATTGACGCGGCGAAAAAAAATAATATATTCATCCGATTCTCCCGTGTCTCGAAAAACCGACGTTTCTTTTTCCATGCCTCGTGCCTCGGGTTATTGGAAAAAAAAATGAATTTCCCATCGGAGCCCCATAGCAGGTCAATATCAATGCAAATATAGAAGGAATAATGACTTTTTCCTCATTTCTATGGCAATGAATTCCATCTCACAGTTTAATCGACTTTTTTGTATTTTTAAAAAAATTCCAATTTTTCATTCGCTCCGAATCGAAAAAAAAGAAAACAATTTTGTTTTTCTTGGATTTTTTTAGCCTCGATCGTTGTTTGGGGAAGTTTGGGATATCAATTTTGAGTGGAATTGTATTTGAAGCACTTGAAGTTGCAAGTCGTTTGAGAGAGTTTCCGAGAGACTGTATAAACGTATTCGTCGCAGCAGCATGATTATGAATAGCTCAAAAATGGTCTGGTCGTCGAGGACTGTGGTTAGAGTGCTGTAACACATACTCTCGTTTCGCATCTCGTATTGCCTCTCTTTACATTCAAGAAGCCTTCGTACGAATGAATATATATCCTGAACAAGGGGCTTCAGACTGAATAGAGAGAGAATCCAGTCCCGTTGAGCTCGTGCAGTTTTCATTAAGACGAGATTTTTTAAATACTAATAATTTTGTGCCTCAAAAATGGTTTCATCAATCGTCTCCCCTTGGCTAATCGACAGAGTAATAAAATTTGACGATGAATTATGAAACATAGGGATTTCAAGGTTGATGCAATTTTATGGAAAAAATCACAATTGATTTGATCCTTCGAATTATGCACTGCAATCTCGGACCACGAACGTTCAACATTTCCTTTTGGTGCTGGTATAAAAAAATTATAATGCGATATACTGCAACACAAAATCTTTCAGAGATCTGAGATCTGGAGAAAAAGAAAATGAAACTACTGGGAGTTCAGGGGTTAACTTCTACTCGGTGTATATTCCGACCACAATTTATGCGTCTCCGGCTTCCTGAGTCTTCTCAGATCCTACAGCAAATACGTACCATACGTACCATGGTATGTACCATGGAGGCATGTACATAAGTCACTCGAAAAGAGTCCAATCCTCTCGAAAGATCTTGAAAAAAAAAGGAACACTCGAGAAAATTAACATTTCAATGAACGGATGTTATTTTGCTACTGATGCTTCTGATCCAGGGAGCGATTTTGTGCAGACGATACAGGATTTCTCGTATTTATTAAATGGTGGGAAAAAATAGAATAAGAAACGATAAGCTTTGGGTCCTTGAAAAATTTGGCTGCAAGTTTTGGAAAACCTGGTCAATAAATGCGAACGAATTTCATTGCCGGAGTCATTTTATTCGGTGTTTAAATTTGTGGATTAATGGTGACACGGATGTTACAAGAAGTTCACATAAATTGAATTTGACACAAAGCTATTTCGTCAATAGTAAACTATTCGTGTCAGTTAAGTTTCAAGACAAACGTCGACTTCCTCTCGTTTTTAACATCGATGCAACGTCTCGTGTGTAGTTTTCGTTCGCAAATCCATGTCTCTTGCCACGGGACAACGTAGTTCTTGCTAAATGAACGTGGGCGTACGTATGTACTCCACGGGCACGTGCCCAGAACATGTGGGAGTTTAACTTTAAGAAAAGAGAGAGAGAGGAGGAAATGGAGAGCAGGGGAGAAAAGGCAGAATTACGGTTTCATGGGCAGATAGCTCGAAAGAATTATTGTGTCATGACTTTGTTATTGTCATCACTGTATTTTTATTCCAATTGGTTAAATGTTCGGGAAGAGAAATTGGAAGGGCCGTTATAGGCAAATCGTAAAAAAAAAAAAAAAAAACAAGTCTTGCTATTTTTTTTTTGGAAATAAAGACAAGGACGTAGAATTATTTTTTTCACAGTACAAAATTCGCAAAGCTAACGCAACGTTGACGAGCGAATGTGGATTTTGGGCGAGTGATGTCTGAGCTTTCGGCGATATTTATATTGTTTCGGGAAAGTTGCAATTAATCAAGCAACTTGACCCGTTCCGGCGTTGTGAGCGATTGCGTCATGAGCGAGGCATTCTGACTGGGTTCACTGATCCATCTCTGGAATTTCTTTCTTTTCCTCTCCTTTAGAATTCCGAGTGAAACCTCGGGACGAAAATTGTACCGTGAAACACGCTTCGCCTAAGCTTTGACAAAGAACCCGGAGGGTAAAGGGCTCGAGAATGAGAAAGAGAATAATAAATAAATAATATCGAACGCCTACCCCGACGCTATAGGGACGTTCGAGCCCGAACGATCCATCACTTAATGTCTAGGCACGAGTCACTGAGATCGTTTATAAGTAATTATCATGAGACAAACGCCCCCAAACACGTCACAAGACACCCAGTCTCTTGCCACGAGGACATGCATTTTTTTTCTTCATCTTCACAGAGACATTTTTATTTTAATTAATGAAATATTTATTTTTCTTTTTTCAGTGTACCAAAGGCTGTGCAGCGTGGCAGCAAGCATTGGAAACAAGCTGCCAAGCAGTATGCGTGAGTAAAGTTGAATTTTCGAATGGAAAAACAAAAAAAACTACACTGCAAATTTGTCACGAACAAATTTCAAAGTGATACGAAGCTCATGGTACTTTTTTGGGAAATGAAAATACTTTGATAACAAGGGACAATTCAATGAATTCTGACAATTCGTACTTTTATTTCTAGTCATTGGCATTTACAATTAATTACTTGATTAGCTAAGGCGAAATCGTGTCCTTTTTTATGGACACTCAAAGAAAAATATTTTTTTCCACATTGATGACGATAACATTTTTACACTTGTTTTACAGAATGGTACCCAAGAACTTTTACCACCCAAAGAATTGTACTGTGTTCTTGGATGTCACGATGCTCTCAATCGATACTTTCAACAGCTCAAAGGTAACGAACAAATAATAATGCAGTTACTCGGAAATCAATGAAAGTTTGAATTGAATTATTATTGCATCTGTTTTCTTGGGCTTAATATTACGAGCTGAACGATGAAAATTCCTTGACTTTGTACTTGATCCGCAAGGACATGTTGGCTTGTCAAATTCTCGATGAATCGTCTGGTTATTTTTGATTAAAAGTCTGCGAATTCCTTGGCGAACCGATCTTTAGAATCGATTTTACGATCTTCTTCGGCATATTGATCGAAATTGCTCGTGTCTCCGGGATCGTTGCATTTTGGTACGAAGGACGGTACAACTCGACGATAGAAAATATTCATCCATTCGATATTGGAGAACCATTTGTGACGTTTTATATCCATCGTGCCATTTTTCAAATTGCCATAACGTCTTGTGAGATCGGTTTGTAATATGTTTTTCAAAATGTCGCGGAGATCGTCTCCGAAATGATTGGCAAATTTGTATTTACCGGCAACGATTTTTTCGTATATCTTCATTGGTTCTTGGGAATAAAATGGCGGGTATCCGGCATTCATTTCGTAAATGAGCACTCCGAAACTCCACCAATCTACCGATTTACCATAACCTTTCGACAGGATGAGTTCGGGCGCGAGATATTCGGGTGTACCGCATAAAGTCCACGTGCGATTTTCAATCACTTTGCAGAAACCGAAATCGGTTATTTTCAAGTAGCCACGATCGTCGATGAGAATATTTTCAGGCTTGAGATCGCGATAAATGAGGTCGCACGAATGCAAATATTCGAGTCCCAATGCAACTTGGGCGGCATAAAATTTCGACAGTTCCTCGTCGAAGCGTCCCATTCGTCGTAAATGAGTAAACATTTCACCACCGTTGACGAATTGCATTATCAAGTAGAGATAACTATTGTCCTTGAAGAAAAAATCCATTGACACGACGAAAGGGAATTTCATACTCTCCAATATTTTTTTTTCGTTGTGCGTATGATCGATCTGTTTAGTTTTAACTATTTTTTCTTTTTCCAATATTTTCATCGCGTAATAAATGGCGTTTCGTCGACACTTAACGAGCACCACACGCCCGAATGCTCCTGTTCCCAACGTACGAAATACCTCGAAATCAGACAACTTTATACTTGCATCTTGCGCTTTAAGCGTTTTCCATTTCTCCAAAAACGACGATTTCAATCCTTCCAGAATCAAGTCGTACTCTTTCGATTTGCCATCCTGTTGCTTCATCTCAATCTCCGGCAATCTCTTTGCGTTTTCTTTCGTCGCGGAATATCGATCCTGAACCTTCATCATTATTTATACAAATTACTTAACTCCCAAACGTCACATTCTCCCACGTGTCAATCTCATTTCTTTGACGTTTTGGGAGAGAAAAAAAAAAAAACACTCGGCTCTGATCTATGGAAACGCGAAAATCTCATCTCTGTCAACATTCACGCAAGATCTCAATTGATCCCGATCACGAATAGAAACGATTGACAAATTTTATTGTTCCAACATTTTTTAAGAATCTTGTGACATTTTTTTTCGTCCCCTCGTGCTTTTTTTTGTTAAATTGAATGGCTTTTTTTACTTTTCGTGAAAAATAGCCGAAATCGGAGTACCACCGGCCCCTGCGCTGGTTGCCGACTCCCTGACCGCGACGTCTCTTCGTCTAGAATGGACGGGAATCGACATCGAGAAAAGACACGCCGGCGGTGTTTCGTATCTGGTGCAATGGAGATACGAGGAACTTGCCGAGACCTGGCAATACTGTCGTAACCAATCATGGGGCCAGGACGACCAAATCCTCGTTGAAAATTTGCAACCGTACACAAAATATCGGGTAAGAATAAAAATTCAAAATGCAAAGGGATTCCTCATTTTTTTTAAATAATTATCAAACAAATTTATCGATTTTATTAAAAATGTTTAAAAATAGTGAGAAAAAAAAATTGATTTTCAGTTTCGAGTGGCGATATTGTTGAAATCGAAGCAACACAATCCTGAGCCAATAGTGTCAGCGCCAAGTGTAGTTATTCTGACATTAGCAGCGGGTCGTCCAACATCAGCACCGGTAATTGTAAGAGCGGCTGCAGTCGATAGCTGTCGGGTGTCTGTGTCTTGGGAACCAGGCCCGTTTCCCAATGGTCCACTTGCGTCCTATGTCCTGCAGTTACAAGGGGCAGATTACTCCTTGCTTACTAAGGTACACGCCAAGCCAGAAACAAAAGAGAAAAAAAAAACACTTGTCAATTCTCAATTTCCATATCGAGGATTAAATATTTCAAGAACAAATTACGTTGTAATTTTTCCCGATGCTCCTCAAACGTTTAACTGTATTTCTTTCTTTTTCAACCTCATGTGCTATTTGCTACTCTATCAGCAATTTCGAAACAGGTTTTTAGGATGTAAGTAAAAAAAAAACCAAAATCTTGTTTGCACAAGTGATCTAATTTCGTTATTCATTTTTTTCGAAACCGTTTCCTTGTCGTTTGCTTACCAATTAATCGTTTTCGATTTTTCTACCCGCAATTTACGAGGTCTGGATTTTTTTAGATTCGTCGTTTAAAACGTATTATTTTTGGAATTTTCTTTAAAAAAAAAATGAATAAGGTCGACGTTGAATTTTTTAAATTCCGAATTTTTTTTTTTTTTCGTCCAACAGTTCATTTTTGAGAAATATATAATTAAACAACAATTTTGATTGTAGAATAACGAAAGGTGATCACTTTACGTAGTACTTCTATTAGTTTAAATTGCTTGGCGTCACGCTGCTATATTTTGTACTCGACGGCATACACTTTTACAGAAACTATGCTACTGACATAGTTTAGCAATTGGTTCGAGAGCCACTCCCTTAATCATGACATTTATTAATTATCTGGTGCTAATGCAACTTGAGAAAATGTAGTAAACGTTTGTGACTACAAATTTGGAAAAAAAAACGCAAAAAACACTGGTGGATGTACGTTTCAAAAAATGTTGTCGAATCGTCTTTTCGTTATTCATACAAAATTTTTCAATTTTTTTCAGAATTGCATTTACTGACGATTTGGCAAAAAAAAAAGATAAAAAGTCATGTGATTGAGAAAATGACGAAATTTTCCGATCGAAATTATTCACAATAGTTTGAAACGCACATGCGAAATGGCTTAATTTTATTATGGCTTCGTGCTGAGTTTGCTCGACCATTTATCACAAACAAAGATCAATTTTTAGTGCAAGAAAAATTCAGAATTAAAAGAAAAGTTTATGGAAAGTGAAAATTTATGTCAAATACTTTTTTATTGAAAAAAAAAAGTTCATCTTTGTTTTGCGAGTCGAATTGCCAGTCGGATTGAATGCCGAAGTTTTCAATGGCATGTTTCCCTTTAACCACTCGAGGCTCGTACGAACCGAAGTGACTCAAGAGACGTACATATTTCTGGCATGGCGTATTTTCCTCCCCTATACGATTCTTTATGTTTACTCTCTAACACGGGAAAATCAACAAACAATTGTTTTGTCAAATTTTCATTATTTTTCTCAATGTCACGAGTTTTTTAATTGTCAAAGTTTCGTTTTGTCGACGTGCAGGATATTCCAGCATCGGAAAATACGGATCATTACATGTTTCAAAATTTGGTACCCAACAAAAATTACACAATCAGCGTTTCGATGAGAAATGCTGAAGGCGCTGGACCACCGGCAGTTATTTACATAACAACACCACCAGAACCTGCTGGTAAGCGAATCAGACATTCTTCAGTATGAAAAAGTGAAAAATAAAAAAAATAAAAATTTAATTGAGGAAATTTTGATGATCGAATCCAAAATCTGCAGTCTTCAATCATTTTCGACGTAAAATCGTCTCAATAATTCCACAAGTGTTGATGAATCCGTAATTTTGTTAAAATGGCAGTAAAGGACATGCAACAACCGATTTTAATATTGGGTGGCGAGCACGTGGTAACGAAACAAGGGGCGGATATGTTGGACGAGCCCCGAGTGGTTTGTCGAACGGAGGGTTCGATCCGTGGAGTAGCAATTCACGTGGCATCTGCGCAGCTTTTTTTCTCGGATTCGATGGGTTACGTGTATCGTACATCGATAATGGAATCATCAGAGCCATCGGTGGTGCTGAGTTCGAGTCAAGTGAATTTCAAACCCTTGAGTTTGTCGGTCGATTGGTTGAACATGCATTTGTACGTTTTGGGAGAAGTCAAACACGCGACGACGGTGTGGCAAATAGCGCGTTGTAACTTTGACGGAAAAGGCTTGACAGTCGCAATGGCAGGGTTCTTGACAAGACCATCGCACATCGAGGTCGATCCTTACAACGGTTATCTCTTTTGGGTAACCCGAGGGGGATTGTACAGACTCGATTTGGCTGATATTAGTAACGGCATCAAACACGAAGTCCAACCTTATCTCATACTCGAAGATGCACATTTGGGTGCATTCACTGTCGACCACACAAACTTCCGTTTGCTCGTGCCTGACCACACAAAAAATACAGTTATTTCGGTCTCGCTCGACGGTCGAGAAATTCTTGATCTTCGCGCAAATACTCAGCAACCAAAATTCAAGAATGTCGTCTCACTCGCCATGGCTAACGGTCTGTTTTATTGGACCAACGGCGAGGAAGTTTTAACGGAGGGTTACCATCCGGGACAGAATAGATATTTCCACAACGCTTACCCTGACAGGTAATAAATCAAAATCCACGTATTCGGGGACCACCGTGCGACCACGTTTTGAATAAAATTTCATGGAAAATTCTTCCATGCAGATCCGACGTTTCATTCGTGAGTGTCAACGTTTTAATGGACGCGAGTCAACCGGTTCCGGTTCCGGTGAACCCACCAACTGGTGTCCAGGCTGTCTTGGGCGCAGAAAGGGCCAAAGTCTCTTGGCAAGCCCCACACTTGCTGGGAGGTCAAGGCAAAGGAGCCTGGCAAAATTGGTCCTACGAACTTGAGATCAAAGACGAGTCGGGCGGCGACCCCATTCGCCAGACTGCCATCGCTGGATCCTCTCATACGGTCCATAATTTGCGTGAAAAATCGGAATACACTATCAGAGCTGCGGCTTATACGAGCGCCGGGCGAGGACCCTGGTCGACCGAGTTCCATGGACGAACGTTGAGGTAAAAATTCATTCGCTCCTGAAATCATCGCTCCACACATTTTTTTATTCATTTTCCCAAATAAACGGTATTAATTTTCCAAAGGGATGGATCACACGCCTCCATACTGTGGTCAGCCAACGAAGGATTGTTGAGAAGTGACGTAACCGGCGAAAATGTTGAGACTCTGATTTATAAAGAGAGCTTGAGAGACTCCGAAAGCGAATACTACATCGTGGATGTGAGTTGGTATCAGGATACTCTCTATATCGTGGGTAATAACTCAGCATTGTACAGATACAATATGACCGAACATCGTAAAACGAGATTGAACATTAATTCGGTCGGAAGTGTCGCTGTTGATTGGATATCGAAGAAATTGTACTGGGCCAATCCTAAACAACAAATCGTGAGTTATCGTTAATTTGTTTAATCGTTGAATAATTCAGAACAAAGTCTTTGAAAGAAAAAAATGAAATTTCGTACGAAAAAACCGAGCAATTTCCATGAATTCAATTTTTTTTATTTCAAGATAACGAGAGCCAATTTGAATGGCTCGCAACAAGAGCCGATGTCGATATTAGCGATCGTCAAAGAATTAATGATCGATGCCCAAGCGGCGTATTTGTATTGGTCGACCGGACACGCCGTCGAAGTTGCTCGTCTCAACGGCCAAGACCGAAGATACTATCATTCCGACGAGATATTCAATGGGAAACAAGTAATGGGTCTGACCCTGGATACTGAGAACAGATACGTTTATTGGATCGTGAGAAGCTACGAGAGTGGATCGATCGTTTATCGAGCTCCAACTTCTGAAAAAATACCGATGAGCCAAAAAATCATTCCGGAGAAGGTGAGCTCAAATTTCTATTTAAATTTTCCCAATCCTGTGGTGGCCAACCTATCGACATGACACGCTCGTACGCGTTGCCAATTTTATTCCCAAGTCTATAAACGCCAAAGAATTGAAAAAAAAAATTTTCGAATTTTTTCGAATCAAAGATTTTGTTTGCCTGAAAAATTGTTTTTTTTTCTTTATGATTTCGATTTTGTTTATGATCAGGTTTCATCGCTTCAACACCCAAACATGCAAGGTCCTTTGTGCTATTTTTCGGAGCACCTATTGTGGCTGCAGGACGATCGAAACACAGTGATCGGTGATCTGGCTGGTCAGAATACAGCGATAATAAATGGCATATCATTAATCGGTTTGCATATGGTTGCCATAATGGATCCAGCGTTGCATAGATATCCAGAAAATTTGACAGCAGATACGATCGCCGTCCTGCCGAATGCTGTCAGAGTCGATAGCATCAGAGTCGAGGGCACTTGGCGTAATTTCAACGTATCATGGGACCCCGTAACCAACACGAATTACGGGACTGTTTTTTACGAGGTGAAATTCGCTGATTACATCAACACGAATTCGAACCCTGAAATCACAACAGAAACGTCGATGCCCTACACCAATTCCGACCAAATCCTTCCGTACTCGATCCTCGAAGTCACTATCAAAGCTTTCACCTACTGGGGAACTTCCGGCCATTCTCGAACGATGCTGACGTCACCACAAAGTGTTCCGAGCCAACCAACAAACGTGAGAATCTTTGTCGAACACAACAGAGAACCTTTGGGCGAGGAAAACGATTTATTCGTTACATTCAGGTGAGCAGCATCGTTTTTTGAGTGAGAAATTTTTTCGAGTAGTCTCCCAAAACGTGACGCTCTGGACTGCTCAAATTTCTCGATCTAAATTCATCGTAAAGTTATTTTTGGATTATTTTTTTTTCCTCTTCGCGATAAGAGCGAAAAATATTAGAATTTCGAAATTTTTTGTTGACAGGTGGGACTTGCCAGAGTTCGTGAATGGTCTCATCCAAGGCTACGAGTTGAAATGTTGGTCAATGATGAATGGTGTGGAGATACAAATCTGTAACGACGTCAAGGTTGGCTCCGAAGTGGAGGAATATTCGGTGCATCAATTAAAGCCAAACACGACGTATTATTTGAAGGTGCGAGCGTTCACGAAAGTGGGTGCAGGGCCATACACGGATGTGGTGAACGTCTCGACGGATTATGAGAATCCAGTGCCGCAATTGTTGGTCGCGACGACCGATGCTGTGAGAATGATCGACCTCGACAGGAGATCGAACGAAACGATAACGCGACACATCGTCGCAAAGGTCAGATATGTTGCCGTTGAGAACAAACTATTCTGGATCAACGAGATGCAGGAAGTTGTGACTTCCGACATGACAGGCAAAAATGCCACGAAAATACTTTCGCTCAATGGCACCAGCTCGGGCTTGTGCGTCGATTGGGTCTCGAGGAGTCTTTATTGGAGCGAGTCGACCTCCAGGAACAACGGAGCTAGTCGCATCGTCAAACTTGACGTCACTGCTTGGGAAGCCGGTACATTAATGTACGAACAAATCGTCACGCGAAGCAGAAGCATCGTCGACCTTGAAGTTTCTCCCCTGACTGGGTAAGTTCATTTTTTCGTCAATACTCAAGAAGCAAACGTTTCGTTACTCAACGAATGTCTTGTTCGAGAATCAAATTCCTCGATTTTCCGATAAAAGCGAAATTTTTTTTTTTTAATCATAAAATTGTTAAAAATTTCGTCGAATTTGGCCAGAGCGTGTGCTAAAATGTGTGCAATTTCGAATCAGGGATCTTTTCTGGATCGAGCTGACAGAGGCTGATCGTGGAATGATAATGCATTCAGATCTGAACGGCGAGAACGTCAAGATATTTTTCAACCAGGACGAGGATTGTTCGTGTTCGTACAGGCCGTCGTTAAAGCCGACGATGACGATCGACAATACGGACCCGAAAAGTCCATTCGTGTATTGGATCTCGTTGGAGGGAAACTTGAACATAGCGAGTATAGACGGTTGCGAGTGTGATGTGGTATTGACGCCGAGTTACGACCGTGGTTTGCCGCCGGTATCGTTGACGGTTGACAAGATGAATGTGTATTGGTCGAGTGCCAGCGGCGACGGTATTTATTACGCGAACAAGTTGACGCCGAGCGACGAAGACGTGAAAACCTTTTATCTTGGCAATCTCCGGAGCATAAGGGCAACGGGAAAGTCACTGCAGCCTTATCCGATGTCGGATTGTTTGATACCGCATCAGGTGGATTACAATTGCGAAGAAATCGGCAAAACTGCGACAAGCATAACAATCAGATTGCCATTGCCAGAGGCGAATTACGATTGTGAAAATTACAATTTACCGAGCACACTGTACACGATCTACGTGTCTCAGTGTCTTGAGAACGATCCCAACAAATGCAACAACGACGATAAGATTCAGCTGAGAACGTATCGCAGAGAAATGGTCGTTAAGAATCTCAAACCATTTACAAAATATCGATTCAAATTGGCCCTCAGCAATTATTACAGCGATGCAGAATCTCTGAGCCTCGAATTCGGGCCCGGAGTTGTACTTAGGACCGCAGCCGGTGCTCCAACCACACCGGAAAACGTCACCGTTCAAGCCTTGACCCCGTATCTTGCTGCTGTCAGTTGGCTACCACCAAAACAATTAAACGCCGCAGCTGTACGTTACGAAGTACATTGGCGATCCGTCCGCCTCGTCGATGGCGTCCGACAAAAGGGCGAACAGTTTATTAAAAACGCTGAAATTCCAACCAACGGACAATTCACCGCAATGCTCCAACCCCTCCTGCCCGGACAAGATTATCTCGTTTACGTTCGAGCTTATCCGGCTCACTTCAATGACACTTACAGCGAGAGCACTGAAAAAATTGTCACCATGTATCCCGAACCTGCTAACCTCACCGTCACGGGCCTCAGTGTCAACGCCCTAAACGTTTCGTGGATACCGAATCCCAACTTGACCGTTAGCTACACCCTCGAATACCGAAGTGCTCGATTAGACAAATGGCAAATCGCTAATGATCGCGTCATTAATGGCAACAAACTTGACTTTCGCATCAAAGGACTTTTGTCCAAAACTTTTTACACTTTCCGACTGATACTTCGTTATCCAAATTACCATCAAGATTTCGTCTGGCCCACTGATTCGAGATTCAATTTTGAAACTTTGGGTAAGTTTGCAGAAATCGTTAATACTCATTGCCCAATCGATTTGATCAAATTCCAAAATAAAATCATGGAATTTCATCGAATCCGAGGTATTTAAAAGTTTTTATTGAAAATTGTGCTTTCCAGGCGATGTTCCGAGTCCGCCGGGGACCCCGGGGGTTACGAAGCTCCGAAACTCCGTTTACCAATTGAATTGGGAACCGGCACTAGCTCATGGTTCACAGATAACTTTGTACAGACTCGAGGGAAAAATAATCGACGATACGATCGACAATTACGAAAGGAACGAGACCAAAGACTGGAACGTTTATTACAATGGCACGGATAATTACTGGATCATCATGGGCGAAATGAATCAAAAGTATCGGTTCAGAGTTCGAGCTAGAAATGCTTATGGGTTTGGCGACTGGAGCATGCCAAGTCCGTTGGTCGATCTTACTGACACGACTGGAACTTCATTGGCTGGTCAACAACACCTTGGACTCGTACTTGGCCTGAGTGTCCCTGTAATTGCCATAATGTTGTTGTGCTTCTGTTATTTCCTGTGCGGTAAGTCTCAGAATCATCCCGAAGCCCGAAAGTTCATTTCCACCACAAAAAATTCTGTTTCTCTACCAAAAATCAAGTTTTTCCACGCTTTTGACAAAAGTTTCAATGAAAAGGGATATTTGCCATTCCAGCAGTTTACAAGCAGCGTAAGGAGGGAAAAAAGGCAGTTTTGCCACCCATAATCGCAGATTTGGAATTAGCAACCCTCCGAGAAATCCCTAGAGGCAATTTCGTACAATCGAATGCTCTCTATGCACCGTCATTGCAACATGATCATGACGACTCGATGTTACCAAAGATTCGGAGGGAGCAAATAACCTTGGCGAAATTTTTGGGCAGCGGAGCCTTTGGCGAGGTCAGACACTCGAAAAAGATATTCTCATAATTTTGAACTGTTCGATAACGTGAAAATGAATGGTTTTGATTTTTTTAACTAAAAAAATATTTCTGCTGCATTTTTCTTCGAAAAATCGAACGTAAATGTCTATTCCGATGTCCAGGTATTTCAAGGGAACGCAAAAGATCTCGATGGTCCTGGAATAACGTCCGTAGCGATAAAGACCCTTAGAAAAGGCGCCTCGGCCCAAGAAAAAACCGAATTCCTTCAAGAAGCTCAGCTGATGAGTCACTTCCGTCACAAACATGTATTAAGATTACTCGGGGTTTGTCTCGATACCGATCCACCTTTGTTGGTTCTCGAGCTAATGGAAGCCGGAGATTTGTTGAGTTATCTCAGAGCGAGTCGGTCCTTGCCACCCACGGATACTCGGGCTCTTTTGCTTCAGGATTTATTAGCCATGTGCGAGGATGTCGCACGAGGCTGTCGTTATCTCGAAGAGTTGCACTTTGTTCACCGCGACTTGGCCTGTCGAAATTGTCTCGTTTCGGCCAGAGATCGGGAAAACCGTGTCGTCAAAATAGGCGATTTTGGTCTTGCCCGAGACATTTACAAAAATGATTACTATCGAAAGGTACGTCTGTTTTTTTTTCTCAGTGACTTTTTGAATTTTTTGTATTTTAATTTCTTGAATTTTAACTTTTTGATTTTTTGTATTTTCTAAATAATTCTGAATGAATTACCAACAAAATTCTAAACTCTGTGCCCCAAAAGTTAAAAAAAAAAAAACGGAATATTCGACCACTAAGAACGAAAATCTAAGTCATTAATTAATTGATGGAAAATTTGATTGTTTCGTTGAATAGGAAGGCGAAGGACTATTGCCGGTGCGATGGATGGCGCCGGAATCTCTGGTGGACGGTGTCTTCACGTCACAAAGTGACGTTTGGGCATTTGGTGTTTTAATGTGGGAAATAACGTCGCTGGGTCAGCAGCCTTATCCAGCGCGAACAAATCTTGAAGTTCTTCATCACGTCCGAGCTGGAGGAAGATTATCAAAACCTCTGAACTGTCCTCCTCTTCTTCATCAACTGATGCTGAGATGTTGGGGCACAGCTGATACGAGGCCGAGCTTTAAAGTTTGTCTCGAACACATAATATCGTTACGGGCCAGCACGGAAGATGCGGCATTGAGCCCTGTCCATGCAGGACATTACCTCACGAGACGTGGTAAGTTGAATATCATCCAGTTGATCGCCACAGTCCAAATAATAATAAATCATGAAAAATTCGTGACTGTTCTCATCGCATGTGACCACATTTTCTCGACTCTCTCTCTCTCTCCCTCTCTCTCTCTCTCTGTGCAAGTGTTGTCTTGGGAATCATAACTTTTTCTAATGATCCCAAAACTCTCGTTTCCTAACGAATGTGAAAAAATCCAATGTGCAATCATTTATTCATTAATTTGCTCGTTATGTACTTAATGTGCTAAACAAAAGAAACAAAAATTGATCCTTGTCGCATGGCTCGTGCTTGCAGGCGTCTCTAACATGGCTTACTTTGCTGACGAGAATCAGAATCATAGCAATTCAGGTAGGTCTAAGAAACCAACAACCAAATCATCTAAAACTCATTATCCTTGAACATCACATTTCGGAATTCATAGAGCATGGTATATGATCGAAAAAGTTGTCAAAAATGTTCCAATTATTGATGGACGACTTAAACTTTTATATTTCACTAACAAAAATTTCAAAAAATCGTAAATTCGTTTTCACGTGGACTCCCAATCACCCCTTATTCATATTTCCTCAATGTTTCGTCGTGCTACGTCCTGAGCCCACCTCTAGAAGGCAAAAACTTGATTGTTTCGAAAAAAAAGGTCGAAGGAAATAACGAAAAGTTTTATCGTGAATAGGAAACTCATGGAAATCGAGTAGTTCGGACGGGAGTCGTGACCTGCAGCCGCTGTTCCAAGACAGTACGACTGCGTTACTGCGTTCGACCGATTTGCCAAAGTATCTCGAACTATTAGCCGACAACGACATTCTCGTATCGACGGAGAACCACATGGGTGAGTACGAAATACCGCGATCGATCCACATAAACGAAGAGATGGTCGTGACTCCGGAGCAGAGTGTATCGCCATCATTGGATGATGAGGCGAAAAAATCGAGTGAGAACGAAGTGGAATCGGAGGCGAAGGTTGGTGTTGAAAATATCGGGGAACCGAAGAGTTGTATGCAGAAAAGATTGTCCGTGACGAGTTTGAACATTTCGGAGCGAAAGAGAGAATCTTTGGACAATAGTCACGAGAAGAATAAAACGTTGGATAGTGCACGAGTAGGAAATACGATGGGAAAAGAATCATTGATGTTGTCGTTGAACGAGAGACGAAAATTTGGCAATTCGACGATCGCGAGGAGAACTTTGGACAATGGATCGGTGACGAGCCTCGAAGGAATAAGGAGTTGCAGTTCGATCGGTTCTTCGATAGGATCTGTGGCCTCGACCAGACCGAGCTCCTCATTAATCAACTCTCAACAGAGTCTCAGCCTCAAAAACAATAATTTAACTATTTCAAACGGTAATATCGTTAATAACGATGGCAACTCGACCAAAGTACCAAAACTACAAGTCAACCATGCGACCTTACAGAATGGCCGAGCTAATATCCCGCTGGTGATAAATCGTGTCCTATTAAATTTATTAGGACCATCCCAACCAATTGAAGATGGTAATGAGATCGCTACGTACACGAATCTTAATACCGACGTCGCCAGAGTCAATTGACGTTCCGAGACGTCGGATCCTTTTTTTTCAATGATTTTCCTCCATGATGGAAAATAAACGACTCGTTCAACGTTTTGCTGAATTTAACAAAAAAAACTCTACAAGGTAGTGAACGTATTTCGGGACAATATTGAATTCTGGACCTCGATTCTCACCTCGTGGCAAAATGACGCGATTTTTTTAAGACACTGCTCAAACAACCTATCAATTCGCACAATTATAGTAATTATTTGTTGATTCAATGGTTCAGTGTAGCAAATCTTGTGGTCCCTACCATCGTAAGGAGAAAAGGGAGAACATAAAATATGCCATGCAAACGCCTCAATGAAGCGACCGACTGCCATTTTTAATCGTTAATCTATAAATTCCTTGTACGCGTTTAATTTCTCACAAATGCATAATACGTCGCAGCTAATGTATTTATTGAAATTATAATTTAAAGTTTGTTTCTTCCCTTTAATTGCTCACATTCGTAGGAATAATTATGTTACGTGAATTTTATGAGAAGCAAAATGCGCGATAATTCAGTGGCAGAATTTCTACTAATCATGAAGAAAAATTCAAGGATTTCAAAATGTACAAAAAAAAATTGTGATTTTCTTGTCGAATTGAATTTTTAATCAAACGGCAAAGTTCGCAAAATTTATTCTTGACTAATTTTCAACATTTCGAATGATTTTCGAAGACAATTTATTAAGCAAGACGACTGCTGAATTATTGTTAATTGTTTCGTGTAGGTAGAAGAGATCTCGAGGAGGAAAAAATTTCGTTATTATCGCAAATATGCGTGTAAAGATTTTGTTAAGTTTTGTATGTGAATGTTGCTATATATCGAAGGAACAAAATTGCAAAGATCGTTGATCGAAGAGTGTTTCAGGACAAACATCCAAATCGTACGACGATCAATGGAACTTTATACAAATATATCGTTTATGGACAACGATAAAAATTTTCTTAGAAATTAATAAAAGTATGAATACGTTGAGTCGATATTTCATACGAAATGTAAATATTCTATAATTAAGCCACATAATCGTGCCTCACGAGAGTTTTTTTCCCTCCCACAGATTTATCATACGAAGTATTACATATTGTCTTCCTAAAGAGTGGAATCAAACGAAGCCTCTTTCCATTGACCGAAATCAATGAAGAGTTTCTAAGAGTTTCACGAATGTCCGAAAGGAATTTGAAACAAAAGTGTCAATTATCCGTTTCCTCATTTTTTCAGTCTTCCCATCATTACGATACATGTAGATAGTATTTTCCATTAAAAATATATACATCAGTGCATAATCATGCGATCGTTGGTTGTAAATAAATAGAACGTATGACTAGTCGTTAATTAAACTGGAAAAAACAAATATAATTAAGGAACGAGCGAACTCAAATAAATTTGTGTCCAAGTGACTGTCTTGAGGGAAATGTTGACTCTATCCTCCGCGATGCCTTAGTTACGAGTCCTCAAGGAATCCCGACCAAAACCGTGACAGATCGTCGGAATTTATCGAGTGAGAAATAATCCATTGAAATTGGCAATTTATATGCTCATCACTCTGTGAGTTTCCCTCAAAATCAGCATGAAAAAAAAAACATTTTAGTGACAGCCAGAAAGTGGCTCCGTTTTTTAATGTTTTTCGGTGCAAAATGTTAAAATATGAAAAAAAAAAAGTTTAGAGGTTATCAATGAGCTACGAATCTTCCAAGCTCCACGATCAATAGGTATAAATAGAATATGTGAAACTTTAAGATACGCCATAATATGTATATGTATATATTATGACAATCCATGACTGTCTTAAAAATGTAAAGACTCATTTGTAAATAAAACTCGTATGACTGGTGAAATAATTTTGCTAAATATAAGTTCTATATTTATATTCACTCGATGATTTACATTTCTTATCACAATACAATTATTCTTTAGTCCTTTTGCTGCGATAAATAACACCACCTATCTACGTCAATGGGGGGACAGGAAGAATAAATAAGTGGTATTTTCGGAGTTAAAAAAAATGGGGCGCAGAATAAACTTCTCAGATATTTCGAATCGTATGGAGATTCGATTTCTTGATTCTCATAATTCGTGGAGAGCTCGTGAACCTTTCTTTCGTGTAAAATGATTAATTCCGTATTGGGGATCGCTGAGATTGATTTATACAAAAATAACACGAGAACTCTGTATCTTGGGTAAATTCTCTGGATGAAAAAATTCGAATTAAACGTCAGGATCGAAGATTTTGCATTGTTATATGTGGTTACGATGGCGGATTAAAAAATCACTCGTTCGGAACATGGAAATAGATGAATTTCCGATTTTTAAGAGTTTGGATCGACAGATTGGATCTCAAGGGAGGAATCGCCGAGGTCTAACGATTTTTCCTCCGAAAACTCGTGCCTAAAGATCGATCGATAACTTTTTAAATATCTAGAGCGTATATACAAGATGCGAAGACGAGATATCACAAGTTTCGAGTTGTCGAGTCCTTGCAACGTCGCAACTGGACTAATTATTTAAATCAAAAAAACGGAGACAAGAGTTTTGAATTCCATGGTTCGTTATTGAATTTGTTTCGTTTACGTTTCCGCCGTCGGGGCTAACGAGACGTCGTCGTCGAGAGCATCGTCGCGACTGTGCTCGTGGAGCAAAACATATTCTCGCGAACTAAAACCAAATTTGAGTACATCGCGTTCTAATAATTCGTGATATTTTTTCGGCTCGAGCTTTACGTTGTTGACGAATGTACCGTTAGCCGATTCAAGGTCAATCAGATAAGGTCTAAGTCGCTTTCCTTCCCCACCGTTCTCACGCTGGAACGTAACCAGCCGGTATTGGAGAACGGCGTGCTGTTTGGAACATGACGGATGGTCCAGTGGGATATCAGCAATTTTTCGTTCTCGGCCCATGAGATAAGCCGATTGTCGGTGAACATAGAGGGTTGCCAAAGCTTTTTCACCTTTGAAAGGATACAATCTCCATCTTCTCTTAGGCTTCCTGGCGTCTTGCGGTTCCGAATACTTAATCACAACTCCGTTAACCATGTTAGCGTCCTCCGTCAATTTGCCCGATAATCCAAAATTTGGTTTCTCCTTTTCTATCGGTTTTGCCTTCGGCTCTTCTTCGTCCTTTGGCTTGCGACGACCCCACTCCGGCGATGGCTCGTTTTTTGACTTGGAGTCTGGAAAACTCTGCCGCCTCCTGTCGTTTCTGCCTCCTCTGTCGTTTCTATTTGGTCGATCGTTCCTTTCGATCCTATCGTTTCTCTCATTTTTGTCATTTCGCTCGATTCTCTCATTTCTATTGAAGTTCGATCCTCTCGAGCGAGATCTGTCTCGCTCTTGTGAAGAGTAGTTGTTCCGTGCGTCCTCGTGCGAACGATCTGTGAACAAAAGTTAAACGTTTTTTTGGTGAAAATTCGTGTCTAATTTATTAACAAATAGTTGCTTTGACGAAATTTTGGATATGGTGCGATATAAGTATGAAAAGTTGGGTAGGAACGCAACGAAATTCGATTTATTCTCGAGCAGAAATCACGATTCTCATTCAATATTAAGTCGCGACAATAAAAAGTTGTTTTTTAGGATCAAAACAGAAAATCGATACGAAAATTGTCATGGTTTTTAAAATTGAACGAATAATTCATAGAAAATGTTATTATCGTTGGATGCCGACGTTGCGAACTTCACCGTCGTTGAAAATTATTAATATTTCCAGGTCTGGGAGCACGTATCTACGAAAAACTTTATTTGGAGGTTAGGACGGTTGAATATTTTCAACTGTTGATTTACCTTTGTATTTTTTGACGTATTTCCTTGCGTCTCCACGATCCTCACGATCTTCTCTAAATTTTTCCTTATAACGAGGCATTATTGACTTTCCTAATAATTTTCGTTGCTGTTTCGACCGCGAACTGACTTAACACGATGGAAATACGATTGTTTACGTACGCGTACCAGTACACGACTGACGCACCGAACAGGCTGAGCTAATGACCACTGTACTGCAACGTTTCTTTACCTGGAGCGTGCCTGAACTGGTCTTGACTGTCTAGAGGACGCTACAGTCTGGCCGCTCTGCGTCGGAGTCGGCCGGGTCGGGCAAGACGGAGGGACGCGGCGCCAAGATCCTTTGCGCATCGTTACCATGAACGATCTTCCTTACCGTTTGCCCAAGTGCCGGCCCACCGGCTCTCGCCGCAACAGCGACCATACTGCCGTCTCCTGTTCGTATCGAGTACCAATTAGCCATTCCGGAACGTACACAACGCAACGACTCCCACGCTATGGCATTTTTTATTATTTTTATTTAAATCTAGTCACATAGACAGTCAATACGAAGGAGGTAACTTATGGGGTAAGTTTGCAGTTTTATTTCCTCACAAAAGAGATACAGCTCACCACAATCCACCTGCGACAATGCAGGCTTCGACGTTTTGCTAAAAAAAGCAGGTAATAAAGTCGTCGCGTCACGATCATTTTAACTCAGGAAAGGCCAGGAAATATCATATGGTCGGGAAAACAATACGAATCGCTATGTTTTTTTAATATCCGACGCTCCGCATAGATAAAAATATCTCTGCATGCGTCCGGAATGATAAATAGAAAGACCAGAAATTAATTCGAGCGCATTTTTACTACCGAAACGTTATACAGAGACTTAACCAATACCGAAACCGCAAAAGCTGTGAAACGGAACTGTGAAGTGAAAAACTTCCTTTCTATGGAAGTGAAAATGAGATTCTTATGGTTGTAGTAATTTACATGTAAAATTACTATGCGTGAGGCAAAGATATTCAAGAAGTGCTTAGATTTCATACACTTTTACTAATCATATAATAAAATTAAGAAAAAAATCCGGCGGTTTGTAATTATATAGAGAATTCATTCATGCACATGTGCTTTTTACTCATCTCCCGGTTAACAATCCCTTCACGAAAAAGGTTTTATCTGCGGTTCGGCACTGAAGCATAAATAAGAAGGTTTTTTGTTTGTTTCGTAAAGAAATTGCTTTTCTTATAACTCCACTAAAGATGAAGGAGCCAGATGTGCGTAAATAAATATCGTGCTGATTGTTTTTTGTCGAAGATTTCATTTTTGATATTTTTCTCAAGGCAGTTGTCTCGCCACAGTTCAGAATAACGAAAGTATTTTCATTCCAGACAAATTTCCATCGCAAAAAAGAATCCGTAAAAACAGCATGGGTCTCAGAGACCCAGGCAAATTTGAGTTGGAATGAAGTGAAAATTTAACACAATGGCAATTTCCATTCAATTCAATGGTTTAGGTTAGAAAGACCCAATCACAATGACTCGACCTTGAGCGTATGACACGCGGGATTGGGCTTTTTCGATAGGGAAGACGTTTGCCTTTGTTTTGGGAGAAAAAATTATAAGAAAAATATTTTTTTTTATTATTTTTGTATAAAAAAATTCGTATAAAAAGATTTATATACAATAATGATACATAATTAATATATCTACACAAGATAACCGTACGAGTGCATCAGTAAAGTCCAACGAAATAGCGTTTTGCCCATACGTTTAATTCTGGTGATGAGAAAAAATTGGCTGGGCATACGGAAAGTCGTCGATTCAGTGCTTCCATTTGTCGAATAAAGACCGGCCGATGAATGGCGAGGCTTGGCACAATAACGCGATGTAAAAAACGTCAAACTCGTTAATATATTAATCTTAATCGTAGCTCGCGTTATCCATTGATATTTCCATTGACGTTGTCATGCCTATTGACCTAATTCATCGTTTTAAATCGTTGCGTCAATCATGAGCATCAATACGATTCAAAACTCGAGTCGTCGATATTGTCGGAACTGTCGGAATTGCTTTCCGCAGCATTTACGAAAGCAGAAGACAAGTCACCGGATAATTTGCTAACCAATTGCGAAGAGACGTCGTACATGAAGATCTCTTTGTCGCCGTGAGAATCGTCCTCGAGTCTGCAACATGAATATGCGAAAAATATTTTTAAAAAATATTCTTAGAATAAATGAAAGTCCGGTAATTGGCTAATTGGGTTAAATGGAAGGACGAGCAGGATGACAAGAGTGTTGAATAAATGTTGTAATTTCTTGGCCATAAATGACGTGCCCTGGGAGCGAATTTATATGGATATGTTTTATTAATGTATAAAAAGAGGCGGGAAAAATGTGATGTGAGGGAAAAGTGGTGCGTGGGTTGGCGGGAAACTTACGTGGTAACGAGCAGCACGACTGATTGCCTTTGTGGTTCCGTGTGACTTTCGTGTTCCAACCATTTTTTGTAGTTTTCGGCGGTGGGTTTTTTAACGAGTTGCTTGAGAGTATCGCCAGCTAAAAATTTGACTGGCTGTGGGTCGTTGAGCTTTCGAGCTTGTCGCGAGTTCTCGGGGTCGTCGTTGTCGTCGATCTGCTTCGGCTCGTAATTGGATTCGTCATCACGAAAGCCGCTATAGTCAACGGGAGCAAGAACAACGACGCTCGAGATTTTTCTGCCCTGGAGCTCCGGGGCATCGGGTATAGGGAATGAAGCACCGCTCACTTTCAAAGGAAGATAACGATTGTACTGTTGTTGCTGTGGTTCTTTGTCATGATCGATCTTGGGGCCTATAGCGACGGGCTTTAGATGCGTAGCATCTTCGCGTATGTGCTGATCAGCGATCGCCTGTCCTTGAGCCGTATTTGGGTCAAAGTGTACTACTTTCATTTCCACACCTCCAGGCCTAAGAGTCGCGTGTTCAACTTTCGTCAACGTCGATTTCTTCTTCGTATAGTGGAGTCCGGTGGTCTGCGGATTCTTGGGCCTCTTTGCTATCGAAGGAACAGGTTCACTTGCGGCTGTAGCGGAGGCTCCACCTGCTCCATAAAAGTTGGCAAGCGCCTCGGGTGGTAAATTCTCGATTGGTATACCTCCAACTTTGTCGTAATCCAGTACTTGAATGTCTGCATTTCCGAGGATCCCGGAACTGAGTAATTGTTCCCTTATGTCTGCGGGTACCTCGTCCGGTAAGTTGGCGATGTTTTCTTGGATACGAGCTTCGTTCTTCGGAGCACTGGTTGTCGGAGTGGTTGTGGGAGCACGTGTGGTTGTCGTCGTTGTCGTAGGAGCTGTTGTCGTAGGCGGAGGAGTTTTGCTGATGGAAGATTGGTAAATGCTTCGTTGGGTAGATACGAAAGCCAATTCATTGGAATTGCTGATCGGAGTGGCATAAATCTTGTCGTTGCCTCCGTTCTGGAAGACGGGTCTGCCCCATGAGGATGATTGTGGGGATTGTTGAATCCTTTGCTGTTGTGGAGTGGGGAGATTTTGGGCGAAGAATGATTGTTGATCATTCTGGTAATTAGTGTGCTTGGTAATACTATTATGAGTTTGCACTTGATGCTGTTGTTGTTGTTGTTGTTGGTGTTGTTGGTGTTGTTGGACGGTGGCAATGCTTGGGACACTGGTGGGTGGATTCCGGAGGAAATATTGCTGCTGTCCATCGTCCGGAGAAGGGCTACCCGGCAGGGAGAACGGTTTCTGTCCAAGGTCGGGATATTGTACGGTTTGTATTTGAGGATTCGGTGGGAAAGGTCCAGGATGAAGAGGATTTTCTCGGATGGCGTAGTGTTGTTCAAGTTTAGGGACAGCCTTGAATATCTCACCGCCAGGTTTGGGCTGTTGTTGTGGTTGTTGCAATTGTTGATTGTAAGCTTGATTGGCTATGGTTTGTGGTTGACTGAATTTTAATTGCTGTCGGAATTGTTGTTCCTGCAACAATTTGTTCTCTTGTTCCTGCTTGCGTCTCTGTTGCTGTTGAATGTGGTATCGTTGTTGTTCCTGGATTCTGATATGTTCTTCTTGTCTTTGTCGTTCTTGCTGTCGCTGCTGATCCTGTTGTCTCTGTTGCTCGATCACTCGTTGTTGTTCTACTTTTCTCTGATGGTCATGTTGTCTCTGCTGTTCCAATTGTCGTTGTTCGTGTTGCCGGTTATGTTCGTGCTGTCGCAACTCCTGTTGGCGTCGTTGTTCTTGATGGTATCGCTGTTTCTCGAGTTCCTGTTGCTTGTAAGACTGGAGGAGCGCGTGCGATTGGAGTGGCTGAGGTTGTGATTGATGGGATTGTTGAGGTTGACGGGGTATCGAGGGTTGCTGGACCGGGTATTGTTGTTGCTGATGGGAAAGTTGTGGTTGGAGTTGGCCGTTGAAATTGCCAGGTGGCAAGTGCGAGGGCGGTTGGTTCTGTATGTGAACGCTTTGATGAGAGACTGAGACGGTATTAGGGAAGCCTGGTTGCTGTGGATGGTTGATGCTGATTCTGTGTGGATTTGCAAAATTTTGGAACGGCAATCGTTGCTGGAGCTCGGGCAAGCCTTGGATGGTAATGGGAGCTCGTTGTTGGGGTCTTGGTCCGTTCAGAGTCGGTTGATAGTGTTGAGGGGCGCCGGGATAATTCGGTGGGTACTGTTGTTGCTGTGGAAAAGAGTTGACGACTCTTTGTTGAGGAAACGCGGGTGTCACGCGGGGTTGAACGGGCTGAAGGGGATGATAGGGTCCGTGTTGTCTTTTGGGTGAGCCAGGCGGTGGCAATGGCGTGGCTGAGCTCACTTGGGCAGGTGGACTCGGCGATGGAGCCACTGGGTCACTGCGTTTATTGTGACTGTTGGGTGGTATTTGGTCAGTTCCAAAAGTAACGCGTATTCCACTGGCTCCGGAGTGATATACTTCGCTCTCGGGACGTATAATCGCTCGCAGTGTTGTTGTTGGTTCGGTGGCCGTTGCCTCGGTAGCGTAAACAGGTAGCTCTTCCGGTTCGTTCTGTCGGTCCTCGGTCTCATCGGGTTTTATTACCTCGTGTTCCTCCACCGGATTCAACGCCGGGATCGGCGTGTCGTAAACAACTCTTGGCTTCGTGTCACCGTAACCCTTTTTCTTTTCGTATTTCACATAAAAAACCTGTATGGGCTCTTTGGTTGGTCGCGGTGCTGGAGCTGCAGGCGGTGGTACCGGCGTCGGTAATGTCTCGTTTGATTCCTTGATTATTATCTCGATAATGGGCTCTGGGTCATTCGAATAATGATTGTAAAGTGCTGCTTCGTCGTAATACGCGTGATCGTCGCTCTTCGAACTTGCCGAAGGATTGTAAAGCGGATCTCTCTGGGAATATTGTACTATCGGTTCCATCTGAACTGCATAAGGTGGTGGCCGACCACCTCGTCGTGGATAGAACGTTATTTGTTGTCTCTTGCTCCTCGTTGCATTGCTTCGTTCCTCGGCGAAAACGACCACGATCATCGCCGAGAGAAGCACCTGAAATCCAACACATATCGTAAAACAATGTGATAACCCACATCATTCTCTATTGCGAAGTACTCCGAGCTCTGTTTACATTGTGTGTGTGTGTGTGTGTGTGGGTGTGTGTTTTATTGCAACGGGAACTCCCGGCGTTAACGTAATATCGTGAGATCTCGAATTATGGATGAGCTCTAATGAAACAACCGTACAAATCTCCCAATTTTTTAAATCAACTCCTTTCGTCACGCTCTTGAGACTTTTTATCACGTTTATATAAGCGCGTAGAAACTTTGCGAAATGCAGCGTGAACAATTCGTCCATTGCAGGAAAAAATGGTTTTTAGCAAAGTTTCTTCATCGTATTATTCGCACGAGCCTCTAATCCTCAGTGAGGATTACCAAAAAATCAGAAGTTTGGCGACTTTTAATTGTCATCTCGCTGAAGAAATTTTCTACACTCCGTAGCGTAATAAACGTTTTCCAGGCTCTTTTTTTTTCTCTTTTTGTGCAATCCCGTCGATAATGTGCGGTCGTGATTATCAAAAAATGTCCAAGAGTCAACGTTGTAATTAAAATTCCAGGATCTGACAGCAGCGATTTAAAAAAATTGTTGGGAATGAATTTTTTGCGATGGAATGGTCACGGTGGGGCAAGTCTCGCGTTACCGTAACGTAATAGAGCTCATTAGAAGCGAGTCAGCCTCATGACCCGGTTAATAACGAGAAAAGACATCCTGCTAGGGTAAGAAATCGATCGATTGGTATTCGAGTGACGTGATGATCGCGGACTTGGAACCGGTGGCTTGATAACCGATTCCAAGTCCGTACAATCCACATATAAATGCGTGTTCCCAATACGGTTTTACGAAGCCTAGTCTTGTTTTGCGAAAAGATCTATAGTATCCTGTATTCGTGCAATTCATGAATCCTGGTCATGTTTGATTTATAAAACTGTTGGTAAACGTTAATTTGACCGGTGCAGCAAGTTCCGCAGCGGAAATTTGTCTTGCCAGTACGTTCGGGGCCTTTGTTTTACCGCCAATTACGATTTTTCAATGCATTTTTCCACGCGGACTAAAAATGCATAGAAATTAGTGCATTATTTTGAACGTTTCACATTGGAAAGTGTAATAGACGTGGAAAAAATTCGCCTACACTAAGCCTGCCCTCACGATTTACATTTACATTAGCCGGTGTGTAGATAGAAGAGCACGTATGTCTCTCGTCGAAACTCTCTCAATTCGAAACACATCGCGAAGCTGTTTTCGCCTCAGTTCAGTTACCGTCCTCGCTCTGTCTCCCTCGTTATTTCTTTCTCACTCTGGTGTTTAAAATCGTCAGGCATGGCCCGAAGAAATGATCGCAATATTCAAGTCTTGTTCTTGCACAACGGCTGACACTCCGCATGCCCGTTTGTGGTGAAATTGCGATTTTCTTTTATTCATTAATTTAGTCGATTTATTTACCGTGCTCGAGTATCGTCGTCGAACTTTTTCCGATAGCGAGCACTCGGCTGTAGGAAGTAGATTAATAATCGGAAAAAATCGATGAAAAAGCAGAGTTAAATACGGAGCTATACTTTTTGCTGAAAACTCGCTCACAACTCGTGAGACGTTTTAATGCAGCCAGAGAAATTTAATCGTAGTGAAGATTCGGATCTGGGAATATTCGCGAGAGTTTTGTCCTGCGGCCGGATGTATAAGCTCGAAAGTTTCACGATGTTCGACGTATCAGTGTCATCTTTATAATTAGCTTAACTGTATTAAATGTATTAAATCAAAGGATTTTATGAATGGTTTGTATGGGAAGAAAAAAAGAAATTTGATTGTAGACGCGAGGAAAGAGTTGGAGGTTATTTTCATTAAGATTTCATATGTAATTACCGTCTTGAGAAGATTCATCGTGAGTTTTGTCAGTTTTATAGTTCCTGTTGCTCTCTCGCGAGCTCTTTCTCTCTATTTACAGAGCCGAAGGGACACTTCACAAAAATCCCGCTTATTAAAACACCTTTGCCACGTTCGTTTGTTTGTCTCTAAAGCTATGTTAGATAAGGTTGATTAGACGACGAACTATCGGCTCGTATGGACGAGCATCATGTTGGAGCAACGAACGAGTGACCGGTTAACAGTGTAGACTCGCGCGCGGGTCTGTGCTACAGAATCGGTAGTGTATGGAACGAGTCTGCGAGAGCTGGGGAACATCGGTAACCAATTGAGGTACCCGAAGCCCAAGACCTCTCTGCTCTCTTGCTTTGCCCTCCCCTCCCCCGCGACCGCTATATTTCTTCTTTTTTTTTTTCTTTCGCGGCACAGCGAGAGTCTCTTTCCCGCTGGCCTTTGTATCTCCGTCTTTTTTCCTCCCCCGTATCAAGAAGCCACTGCGCGTCCTCTCTAATATCGGAAGACTCGCGTTTACCCACTGCCGCGTGGTACCGTATGGGGGAGCCCAAGAGGGAACGCGCGACCAAGCACCTTTCTCTGCTACACACATATATTTCTCCTCTCGTATATACACCAACTTCCATCAGTCTGGATCTGCCTGTGTGAGCCTCTCGAGCAATTCGAAATAAAAAAAAGAGGCCCCCAGGAGAAAGAACTCTCTGGTCAATAGTCCTGCGCCCGACCAAGTAAGGGAAGAAACGGGCAATCGGATTCACCTTTTCATAAGCAAATGAATTAACCAACCGCGGAGGCTCTTTTTCAATCACTGACTGATTGGATCGCCCCCGAAACTAATTGAAGGACCGATCGTCATTACTGAAAACAAAAAAAACAACTCATTGAACAGGCAAGACCATCTTTTCGATGCTCTTGAGGCTACTTTTCACGCGACGCGATGTTCTTAGCTTCGTTACCATTTAAGGCTCTAGTGAACGACCTACAAGCCCTACACACAGGCCCGCGCTGCCTCAATCAATTTTACGACGTTAATTTTCACTCCACGAGAAGAAATTTCCATATAGTCACAGAACTGACACTTTAATCATAGTGGAAAGTGGCTGTGGGGATCGAAACTAAAAATCAAATACCGGCCACCGGACTTCGAACTTTGCCGACAAGATGATATGTAAACAACGAATTGGAAGAAAGTTGTTGGGCTCGTGCTTAATGGCGTAAATATCCAAATTTCGTGAAAAGCGGCCTTCGGCGTCTGTGATTTATTCGAGTCCGCCTCGGCGATAGAATTCGAATGGAAAACCATTTTTTTAAACTCATTATTCTCTCGTTAATCGGTATCGGATGATTTTGGCTGAGAGATTCAAACAAAGTTACGTTATTTCGATGAAATCTTGCCACTCAAAAGTTTTACGATCGAGTATCGTCGCGTTACTTTCATTGTGATCGATGGTAAATCGACGTTGTATGAAAAAAAAAACAAAAAAAGGGATCTCGTTGCTCCCAAGGGGGAAAATGCTGGTCATGGTGAGACTCATTATTTGATCCGAGGAATATCGTAAGAATTTGTTACTTTCACTTTGGGATCTTCAGATCGCTCGATGATCCGTATACAGGATATCAAGAAGCGCAGCGATTATAAAAACGTTTGTTCTCGATCGAAGATAAGATTATTTCGAAATTCGATTGACCCTCATTGCCCCCCCCCCCCACCCCGCGCCTTTTTCTACTGGGTTGATTCTCGTGCGAGCAACTTGTACGAGAAGATGAAAATAAATAAAATATAAATAAAGCAACATAGTCGGCCTTTGCTTGACTCGCACGACGCTGGTTAGGTGAACGTGTGCAACGACGAGAAGGACTTTCTTCCGCGCAGCAACACGAGAAAAGGGGAGAGAAGAGGAGGAGGGAGTCGCGTCTCTCCGCCAACGTTTCATCCCGCAGGCGATTATTCGAATGCACTTTTTTTCTCTTCCTTTTTCATTTTTATTTTTCACATCGTCTTTCTCTCGGCGGCCTCCACCTCCGACCAATGAAACTGAAACCTCTTCCTCGTTGAGGTAAAGCCTACAAACTCGCGTAGGAAGAACACCAACAAAAATAAATAAACATAAGTGTCTCTTGATTTCGTTCCGCAAAATTGTGAACAAACTCTTGAGAAATCGGTTATAAGAAAATTGTATCGTTCGCTTGTCTGCGCGGTCGCACTTTAGGAAATGAACTTTATTTTGCCTCCGTGGGAAATCTTTTATAGAATATGCGAATGGCCATGAAAGATGCAATTATATTTTGTATTACTTCATAATAATCGTCGCCGCATTCAAATTTCATTTTTTATACCTGCGTCGAATCTCTCCAATCGTGTCAGACACTGTTCTTCAAATTTACGTCGTACTTGCGAGCAGATCGTCAATTTTTATTCTTCCATTTACACACTGGGTCATTTGGACCCAAAAAAATATCGGCACGTTAATTACGTCGATCTTAATACCTGACCGGCAGGAATTTCGTCCGCATAAGAAGTCAGAGCTGAAATCTTCAGTAGGAATAAAACGTGTTCAGTCTTACGACAAATAAAAATTGAAAATTTGTTTTTCCCCATCGTTTACTTTCTATTTCGGTTTGGAGAATTTCAGGGAACGGATTCGAGCCACAGTTTTCACGAAATTCATCTTTCGCGAGATTGTACATTTTCAATACTGCGTTTACACACTGGGTCATTTGGATCCAAATAAATATCGATACGTTAATCACGTCCTGAGCAACAGGATTTTCGATCCCATGAAAATTCAAGCCTGAAGTCTCTTGTATGAATAAAAAGAGTTTAGTCTCGCGGGAAAAAAAAATGGAAAATTTGTTTTTCACTATTGTTTACTTTCTATTTCGATATATGGAGAATTTCAGGTAACAGATTCGAGGCATAGTTTTTACGATCTTTAAATGACGAGTTCACAATAGCAAGTCAAGTATTAATGGCATAGAATTTGACTGAGTTTTCTCTCGTAAAATAGAAACATTTAAATATCTCAGTTGCAAAACATTCTATTACGAGGAATTAAAACGGGCAATGTGTCTCGGAGGAAATAAAAATAAATTGGTTCCTTTAGCTTTGTAGTATCGTCGTAAAGAAATGAAGACACAAACGACCAAGTTTCGGGTGCTCGTCGATCGTTTTTCTACGTGAAAATCGTAAGTGAAGGCACACACGTCTATACCGAAATGTGGGAACTCTCTAGGACGTAAAGATTGTAAGATTTGGGATCGTTGAGCGATGGACGTGATCAAATTATGCACGTTGCTTCAACATTTGAAAGCCCTTAACGCGGTGCTTTGTTGTTTATTAAAAGTTTTCCGATCGTTAAATCTTAACGCAATAATAATGACGCCATATGGTGGCTATGAGCCCAGAAAAAAATGCTCATGCCCAATTTTTTAGCAATTATGAAGATTTCGCGAATTAATAATAAAAAATAAAAAAAAATTTTAAAATAAGATAAAATAAAAACAAAAATAACGGAGCAGCTCGGAGAGAAAACATTTCGAGATTTTGGCTGTTTGAAACTTTGTTGATCGGTTGATCGTCATCGGAATATAAAAATGAGCAAGAACGGTCCATTATGCTGTTTGCAAAATCATTCAAAATATACACCCGTGAAATACCGTATTTTACTCGCCGGTCAGTATTTTGCTCGGGTTACGAAAGTAAAACTGCTCGCGTGAGAAAGTAATATACAAAAGTTGATGAGTGATTTTTACGAGGCCGACTGAAAGAGACGTTAGAAAAATTCCCTTCGGATTCTGTACTGCGTAACGAGCCTAAGCTGTGGATTTATAGAGATGAGAAAAAGAATGTGAAAAAACTTGGAGGCTGCATCGTATTTTTATTACTTTTTCAGTTTCATGGAAAAAAATGAATAAAGGGATTAGAATGTGCGATCGAAGAGCAGAGCTTTGAGAAAAATTGCGTCACTAATAAAGAGATACCTAAAAAATTTGGTGTTTCGACTAATTCAATAATTATCTCGAGTGTAGAAAATATTTCATCATTTTGTTATGAGTTCGGTTTCGAAAGAAATGTTTTACAATTTTTCCGTTGTCGTTGGTCCGATACACGGAGACGGAAAAAAGGACGAGCATCATTTTTTAGCGACTAAAGAACATCACGAAAGTGTGACATTTGATACAATCGTAAGAAACGCTAAGACTCGCGTTTTTGATTTCGTTACATGGCAACGGTTCTCTTTTTCATCTCTGGGTTAATTAGACCGTGTAAAAATGCTTTTCAAATTTGGTCCGTGGGCAGTATCGCTTCTAAGAGACTCAATCTCCAATTTCGTTGCATAGAAATATAAAAAAAAAACATTAATTACGGGCTTAGTGAATGAGAGTCAGTGTTAAGTCATTTTGTCGTTTTTTTTTTCTTACGAGCGATTTACTGCATATAGTTGATATTCTTCATACGTCGAGTCCGAACTGACCACCTCAAGTATTCTCGAGATATCCTCGAAAAACTTATGAATTTATTCGGTGAGACCTTTCTCAGCGATCGAGCAGGGAATACTACGTCAGAAAGATAATCCCAAGAGCCCTCGACCCGTCAATCGGTTCGTGGACTCATCGTGGTAATAAAAAAAAATCTACATAATTTATTTACTTGATAAGTTCGTCAAAAATAGCTCCCCCGAGCAAAGACACTGAAGAAAACGACCGGGTGCTCCGAGATAAGTTGCAGCTCGTGCCTCTTCCGTGGAGTCATCAACTTCGACGAACAGATCGACGGATCGGAATGAACGAATCGATTTTTTCGCTCTAATTTACGTGAACCCAAAAAAAATGAGGAAAAAGCTGCTTTCTTCGTGCCAACACGGAAGAATTTGTTGGGAATGATAGTGGCACGGCGAGTATGACACTTGGCTCAAGAATGTCGATCACGTAGCTCGAGGTTCCGACGCGTTTGTGCAGAATGGCTTCGGGAATGCGGATGTGCAGCGGAACCGTAAGAGACAAAATAAAAAAGAATAACCCGAATATCCTGTCGCCTTGGAGACGTGGCAAGGATGATCTCGCGGTATGATGCGGTTTGTAAACTCTCCTTCTCATTGAAGCGGGGAGGAGAGAAGGGAAAGAATATAACTGCGTTAATTCGAAACGTGCGACGTTAGGAGGAGGATATCTTTTGCCTTTTACCAATTTCCTTTTATGCGATGTAGCTCTTGCTCATGCGACGACGTCGTTCTCGTGAGAGGGGGTTCACGCGAGTGCGAGAAACGCAGCTCAAGAGTGTGATGAGCATTTGGCGAACTCTTCACCAAAGCCCAATCCGAGAGACGCTTCACGGACTTTACTTGCTCGGAGATGCTCGGAGACGAGCGTCCTACTTGGTATAACTTTCACTTACGTACACACGCTCGCGTAAGAGCTTCAAATAGCCTGTGGCATGCTCTGCTACATTATACTCTCATGTCGTATGTGTATCGTTTCTATCATATTCTCAGCATGAGAATGTATTAAATCCACATTATCAAGAACATCTACATATTTTATATAAAAGGGCATAAACCCATCAGTCTTTTCATTAAAATAATGATAGGCTTCGTACACTCAAACACGTATGAGTTCACCAGCCAAAAACAAGGCTCGTGACTGTTTTTTTTGTTTTATTTTCGTTTTCAAACCCATTGCAAAGTATTGCTTCCTAAAAAGCCACGTAATTTAACGAACGTCATTACGAATCGGAGAATACGACTCTCGCGTCCGATTATTAACGGAAACGTAATCAACTTTGATTTGCGACACGAGTGCTCTTCTCCATTTACAGCAAATAGTTTTTTTGGTATAATGGGAAAAAAACGTCCTCTGCTCTCTGATTACATTGAACATATGTGCTTTACGTCAAGCTAATTTCATGCTGTAGGCTATAGTCGTTTTTTCTTCTTGTTACAGCGAGCTTGCCAGAAACAATTGAGTAACAAAAATCGTTCCGAGTGTCCGGATATCAGAGAGACTCGTACGGAGATGGTCATTTAATCCTCGTAATTATATTTTAACTATTTTTTTTTAGAAATCTTCACGAATTCGAAAGATTTGATTGAAATGTTTGTTCAAGTTTTTTAAAATCACTGACATTTCGCGTGGTCTCGCTGAATACTTATCCATAGGTGAATAAATATGAAGGATTTTTTGTTTAATTGTGAGATCCGTTGATTCCACGTCGAGTGAAATGGAAAAGTAAGTGCGTAAGGGAGTTAGATAAGACTTTCATTGCTAACCTCATGCACGTACTCAAGTCGCTTTGTCAAGCCGGTTCTAAAGTTTATTTTATTGGTTTTCAGTATCATTACGTACCAGCCAATAACAAAGAGTGTCGCTTGATGAAATATCTTAACTGTCATGAGTTTTAGCTGACTGGACATAAGTACGATTCTCGTTAGTGACCCAAAGAGTACGACAATCGATATATACCTGACGTAAATTTGTTGGGGACGTGGTCAGGACTCCGGGAGATATCGATCGAATGTGTTGAAGTTTTTCGAGGTTTGCCCGATCGGGATCTGTTTACATCCAGAACGGAACGTCAACGTGTTTACCTCCTGCGAAGAGTTCTGGTCGGGAACGAACCGAAAAATTGTGATGATGCCGCCGAGTTTACAATAAGAAACAATTTCATAACGAAATTCAATAAAGAAACAAAACTGCTTGCCTAATCCCAACTTTCTCATAAATCTGATAATAAGTTTATGTAGTTCGCGTTATCGTGCCGATCGATGTATCAGATAAAATGGAGCAATTTACAAAACGAATTTCGAGGTCGGAGTAAAAGTTACAAACGGAAGAAAATGCTCCGAAGATCACTCGGCTACTTTTACTAGATCGCATTCATTTCAAAATCGTTCTCCTATATCCGTCAGACGATTAGACGATATCAATCGTCATTTTCCACGCCAGTTATTCCGTTACCATTGATTTTTATCGGCTCTGCTCACAGTGCCTCGTTAACGAGTTTTCATACATATGAAAGGCGTGAGCAGTCAACCATCAATTTTTTTGGCAATTACCTAAGAAGTCTCGACAACAATATTTTCGGAGTCTCTCCCTCGACGACGATATCGTAATTAACGATTATTCACAAAAATATTAAAAAATGTTATTTCCGACATTTTGGAAGTCCGGACAGTCGAAGGAGAAGGATTATCGGAAAATTCCTCCGTTAATCTGTTATCATAGAAAAAAATACATGCCTTGAACATTTTTGAAGATGTGTCAGTGATAAAAATGTTATTTAAAAAAATTTGATCTTTGAATTTTCAATATTTTTCCGAAATTCCAAAAAAAAAAAAATTTCAATGGTCATAAAAAATGCCGAGGAAATAAGTTCGGGTCAAAATGACCCAGTGTATGGATGGAATGTACTTAAAAATGAATTTGTTAAACTGTAGTCATGGGCAAAATTTTCCAATAATGAAAATTTCACAAAAAGTTCAATTTATAATATTTCAACAAATTGTCGATTTTTTTTTTTTTTAATATTGATGAAAAACGGCGAGGGAAGTAGTTCGGGTCAAAATGACCCCAGTGTAAAAATTAAATGTTCCGAAAAATGTATTTGTTATGCTGTCGTCCTAGGGAAAGTGTACGAATCATGAAAATTTCGCGAAAAGTTAAATTTATAATATTTTTACAAAATTGAAAAAACAAAAAAAAAATTAATATTGATAAAAAGGGCCGGGGGAATTATTTCGGGTCAAAATGACCCAGTTTCCGAATGAAATGCTCGAAACACCATAAATCATCAGCATCAAGGATACGCTGTCTCAATCCTCCTTCGAGATTGACGTTCTAATATTCAGAAAAATCGACGTTACATAAAACGACGTGTATCAAAAAAAATAAACGAGAAAAATCTTAAGTGGGCAAAGGAAATGAGATGATATCAGATTTAAATCGCGATCTCTGGTATAGGCGAAGCTGCAGGCACGATATGGAATGAGAGCGAGTGTTTGCCTTCGTGCAATGCATGCTAAGACGAATATCTTGAGCAATATCGCACACGAAGATGTAGGGTAATGTTTGCACTTTCGGTTAATGATAATTTATATGGTGTAAGCGTGCTCGCAATACCTGAGGATCCTTAACATATTGCGGAGCATATATGCACACGTGACAGAGAGAAAGAAGCGCAAAGGGAGAGTGAGAAAAATGATGTGTTTCTAAATCTCATTAGACGTGAAGCGAGGCTAAGAAATAGAGTGATGAAAAAGAAAAAATCATGCAAGAGTTGATACAAATTTCTCACGATGTATGAAAATGTGAGATTACGGGGGCGGATAAAAATTAAAACTCCAACAGCAACGTCGAACGAAAACGGAACTGGCTGGCTCTTCGCACTGTGCGTGAAAAAAAAAGCTTGAAAAAAAAGCCCTAAATATGGGGGGAATGATAAAAATGGCGAAATTTGTCGTCAGCTTTTCGGCACAGCCGCTCGAATCAAGGTCTTGACCAAAATCGTTTCAATCGACAGCCTAACGTCGTCGAGTCGATTTTTACGTCGTGAGAACGTTCGCGATCGTGCCTGGATTAATTGATTGATTTTTCAATTAAACAGTCACGTCACATTATCGTATTTTCGGAAGTCTTCGATTAAAACGCTACAGCCACGTGCGTGTACGCGCAGACGCAATGGACGCGGCGAACACGCAGACTACCGTTTGCCAGGCTCGATGGCGTACACGTATTGTTGGCATGTGTGCTCTCGTTCATAGAGTGTACGCCAGCGCAGTGGTTGTGTCTCGAGAGTAGCATCCGAGGAGGCAAAATAACGTAACTGTTGAAGAGTGAAAGTCTTTTGCAAAGTGGGACGCACCGAGACTGCAATATTATTTATAATTTATAATAATTAATAAATAAAGCATTTATATAGACGTGTCGCATATCCGAAACGCGATTCGCACATAAACATGTTCATGGATATTTATGCTACTTGAAAATGCACATAAAATAAACACGTTTCTGAAAGAAACAGCAGAACTTGTTTACTCATTGTTTTGTCGCCGAACGAGGTTAGCTTCGCATATGGATTTTTCAGCATCATTCCCATAGCGGTGTTTGTCAAATTCACGACTTTAACCTCAAAACACTAAAAAGTTTGTCGTTTCAGTCTAAGATTTCCCGAAAATTGCTCTCCGATTAGAAACCGATCGATTTTTCATTGAGCAACTTTCAATTATGAGCTCGAAAGGTTAATGATTTTAGTGCGAGACGTGTGTAACGCAATTTTCTAACTCAACGTGATTACATCGATAAAACTTGTATTTATTTTTCTCACTTTTGTTTTCTAGTGCTTCGGTTTTTCTCGAATCAATACAACCGGAAGTTATGGCGTGCGGTGTTTACACAAATAAAATAATCACAAATAGACGTCCGAGGCGTTGCGTACCCAAACGACGCACATGTTTGAGCACGCGATAGATTTTAATCATGTACGTCTGTCATTTCTACAATGACATTTCTCCTTCGATCTGTAAAAATTAGTTTTCAACATTTTGCCAGATGAGAAACGAAATATTGCAAAAAAAAAAGCAACAAAAATGATCACGGTGGCCCCTTTGACCATGGTTAAAAGTAGAATTTCTCCATTCGACCGCGTACTTTCACATTCGATAACAGTGCTAAAAAATTCTTTCACCTGCGGGCATCGTTTATGCGCGAAATTTTAAGTTTCGTGTATCCACTGTTCGAAGGTTAATATCGAATATAATAGCTTTTTCTACAAGTATTTCCGCGAGTGTAAATTAAATGAATCGTGTTCCCAACAATATAACATTATGAATTATTCATTCCTTCCTACAGGTCTCGTACCAATATTCCATGATTGAAACCGCCTTATGTGGTTCTTCATTGCAAAGAAACAATATTTTGTATGGGCGGTAAGAGTAACAATGATAATAAATGAATAAACAATGAGCGTAATCTTATTTTTCTTGAGAGATCAAAAACGATTGGCTAATTCTGATAATAATAAGTGGCAATTGTCACAGAAATAGAGGTCAGCAATAATTCATGAATTCTGCAATACTGTGTACGATGTTGACGAAAAAAAATGCTTTCTTTTATTTTATATCAATCGTGACTGTTCTGCCGTGAATAAAATCATTGCGCTTGCAAAATTAATTAACGTGTTTCAAAATTGGAATATTCGACGCTCATTTTTCAAGAATTCCCGCTTTTCGGAGTGTCACATGCATTTGCGGGTTCCATATTGTTGTGTGTGCAGTTGTATAGAAAAAAAAACAAGCACAAGTATGGCAAGTGACAGGCAAACCGTTACGACCTGCGATTGTTCAGTGTGCGAAGAGATTTGTTTACGGTTTAATAAAATCCTTGTGGTTTTGGAAACATACGGATGGCTTTTGGACACTTATATAGTGGTTAGTAGAGAGTCAACGATCAAAATAATTGACAACGGTAATCAAACGTCGGGCTGTAATCGAGATCGCATTGCACGGAAAACTCTATAACCTCACCAAGCTCCACGTTACCATCGAACATCACACACGAAATCCTCTGAGATTGCCGAGCCAATGCCATAATGTTTGAATTTACGTGCAGTGCCATCTTCGGTCGACTGTCCAAGTTCAACGACGAGAGCGCTTCGGCAGCAAATGTGAACATTTTATTTAAAAAAAAACACGAATACATTTGAACGGGTCAATTATCTTTCAGGATTTCTTCGTAGACGATCTTTGGGATAAATTGCCAGGGAAATGGAGAAATACTTTGGGTGACGTTAATCCCGAAGAGTTGGGAAAATGGGTGAAAGGAATCGAACCAAGGTTAGTCCAGGATTACTCCTCTGTCTTGCATCAATGATAATTTTTCGTTACAACAATCTGGAAACTTTTACGTTAATTACTATCTTTATTATTATTATTCTGTAGTTTTTGTTTTGTTTTTATTCAGTACACGTGTTTGGCCCCTTTCATTGTTGGCCTTACAAAAAACTATAAAATCATTAGAAATAAATCGAGAGCATGAAAGTAGCAGAGAAACACTGAGTTGTAGTGGATCTCAAAAAGAACAATTGGTGAATTGCCGATCAGAAACATCGGATTCGTTACTTGGAAAAAAAAGGAAACTCATCGAGCCGGAGCATCAAAAATTGTTTACAAAATGCGTCAAAAAGAAAAAACGCCATGAAATCGAAAAAATTGCAGAGGTAGTCTAGTCTGAAATTTTGATTTTTTGTTCGTTGATGAATCTTTTCGCTTCTGGGTGTTCCTCTGGTATTCTCTATTGATTTATGTCCCAAAGGTAACGTCGGAATGTGCGAGGGTAGCAAAATGCGAATGTATCGTCGATATTGGGGCGGGCCTGGGGCATTTGGCACGGACATTGGCCTACAACTATGGTCTGTGCGTTGTGTGTTTAGAACAGGATGAATCGCTTTCAGAACAAGCAAAGTATGGAACTGGTGAAATGTTTGATAAACGTGAAATGAAATTAAAAATTGAGGTCGAACTATTGATTTTATTTGATAGAAATTTTGACGAGAGATTATTCAGCCAACTCAAAAAGAAAATGCCGAGTATTTTGCCAAAGAATCCTCGGCACATTTCTACCAGAATCGTAGAATCTGATGTGCTCTGCGAAATTTTGATGGAAAAATTGAAGAATGAATTCTCCAACAATTTCACTTGGCACGGAGGGAAATTTGGCTTTGGACTCATCGGACTTCACACTTGCGGTGATTTAGCTGCCAATCTAATTCGACTCTATTCGCAGCAAAATGACATCAGATTTATTTGCATCGTTGGATGCTGCTACATGAAAATTACCTGTGGGTAAGTCTTTCCATACGTCTCATACTTTTTTTTCGAAAAATCGCTTTTCAAGGTATTATATATAATCTGGTTAATTTCCATTTTTTTTTTTAAAGGATCAATGACAAAGGGTCATTTGGTTATCCAATGAGCAATTATGTCTCAACAATGAAGAATCATAAATTCTCATACGCTGCTCTAGAAGTAGCTTGTCACGCTATAGAGAATTACTGTGACAAATTGATAACCGGAAACTATCAGGATTCCTTGGTAATGACAAACACATTTGTAATTTTCCCTGTGTAGCATTTCAAGTTCATAATCTCATCATTGAAGATTCTTTCGGTGATTTGCAGGTTCATGCTTACAGAGCGACGTTGGAGGCGATACTCGTACGTAGAAGCGGGAAAACGATAAGACGCTCTCACCTGAAAAATGTTAAACTGAACAATAACATGACGTTTGAAAGGTAATGGAAAAAAAATAAGGAACTCGCACGTCCCTTATGAGATTATTGTTCTTTGGATTTTTTGTGGTTATTATTATTGTTTTTTTGACTTTTTGTTAAATTGGATACTCAATAACTGTCGACACTTTTCGAGGCGATATAAAGTAAAAAAATTAAGCGAATTATAGTCCCGGAGATTAAAATCTGGGTGTATTTTTCAGATACTGCACAATGGCGACTGACGATTTGCAACCAGAGAACAGACCCGATCCGAAAGACTATAAAACCATTGAGGTGGAAAAATGTTTAGAGCGTTGGCGCGAAGTCGTCGCTTTTGGGACGTTGCGATTTTTACTTGCCCCGCTCGTTGAGACTGCAGTTTTGTTTGATAGATTTTTGTATTTATCTGAGAAAAATTTACGGCCCTCGTTACACCCGATATTCGATCCAAGAATATCGCCTCGAAATATTGTTTTGACTTCTTGTAAATGATCAAATAAATATTAATTGATTATTCTTTATTCACGATCTCTTGTTATTTTTTTTACATTCCGGCGAAAGCAGTCGAAAATTAAGGTAAAAGCCAGAGAGTCGACAAAGTGTCACACAAAGAGAGGGAAGAGATGAGAAAACGAGCTCGAAACAATAATTTTTAATATCGGTTATTTCATTCACAGACCGAAAAACAGAAAGTAATAATTTTCTATAGATTTACGTGAACCGTCTACTGTGTTTACGTTTGCGTCTACCACAGGAACCAAACACGAGTACGAACTACACAAGCGACGACGCTACCGGCTACACCGGCTACACTACGACTGCGCGACATGGGGTGGGGCGATAGCGACAGAAACGGTGGGAGCGAGAGGGGAGAGAGTCAGCGGCCTGCCCTGCGGCTTCAGTCGAGCACGAGCAGGCTGGCAGATGCAAGGTAAGGGAACGGTCTGAACGCCAGTCGGCCATTCCGCAATGTTTCGATGTGTATTGCCTGTCGATGCTAACAAAAGTTATTACCACAACAAATAATTTGACACATCAATAACTCTGGGAGAAGCGTATCCTGCGAGATCATCTGTTTCATAACCACTAGTGTAACGATTAACATTACACATTTACCGGAACAACACGCGCGATGTGCATTTTGTACCGTTTGTTGATATGGAGCACGCGTGCCGTTCGGGCGATTACCGACCGATGGTCGCGAGTTAGTAGTTTTGAAAGTTTATCGTGTGCGTGTTTCACTTCCAAAGTATATTTCGTTGTTTCACGTCGACGCGACGCGAGAAAGTACCAATTTCGAACCTTGAAGTGTAAAAATGGGGAGGTCAACGATTCTTTGAAACGTTTCCGTTGTTGACTTTATTTTCAAGGCAAACGGCGTCCAATTTCACTGGGAAAATAAATTCTTAGAATCATTTGTCATCTGGACCGCCGCTTGTGCAAAATTCCTAGAAATAATCGCATTGTAAACAATAGTCGCGCACCCCCACCCCCTTCCCTGTGTGAGCACAACCAAGAAGCAAGTTTCGTTAGCAAAAGACCGAGTCGGAAGACGAGGAAGTGTTAATTGTGACAAGATTAGTGAGAACGAACGCGTGCACGAGAATAGTGGCAAATTTTGCGGTGACGCAATACCGGACGTTGACTATACTTGCTCGTCAAGGGACGACTTTTCATATGGTGAGTAATACGCTTTCATTTTTTATTGTCGTACTATCATTTTTAATCCTTTTCATCATAAGAAGTGACATGGGGTCCATTCGAAAAATTAGTATCGGAAACTCGAACTTTTACCGTTGACTGCCGAAAAATTAGAGACAGAATCTTTAGAGGTCAAACGTCGGACGAATTGACGTGGAATTCCTCGTACACTTTCACCACACTAGTAAAGAATACGTGTGCTTATTTACGCGATAAAAAATACTGTGCAATTGAGATAATCACGGCGAGAGAGAAAGGCAAGTCCATAAGGATGGAGAAGTCGTAAAAAGTGCATTTTTTATTGGGGCCACCATTCGTGTACGGTGTACCTAAGAAAACACGTCGGGTGACTAATTTTTGTGTAACATTTCAAGTTTTACTTCTCGCTGACAAGAAAACTCACCGTTACATTTTATCGCATTCCACAGAAGCTTGTGAAATAATTTCACAATTTCCAAAGCTCCTTCCTTCAAAAGAATACACCGTAATTATTTGCAACATTTTTTTCGTCATTTTTATAGTTTTCGTCAAGTACACAGCAGTCAAATTATATTTTACATGTGTCCAGAGCAGAAATGAAATCGTCCAACGATCTCTTTCGATGTTTTTGCGGCAATCAAAACCCGAGAGACTCGATAAAATAAAAAAAAGTCAATTGACGCTCAATATTTATCACCGTAGAATCAGAAAGCATGTAAATTTAGATCGAGAGGCCTAGCCTATAAATATTTGTCGACTGTCGAGACCAATTCTTCACTTTATCGTAATTTTTGTATTTTATGGATCGATGAAAATATTTCGTTCTACCTTGCGAACGATCCTGAAACCCCAAAAATTGAATCGACGTTCGGAAAAAGGAATGAGCCGATGAATAAATTAATTTCCGATGAATTGCCTATAAATAATCGTTTCGCTTCGAAATTTTTGATGAAATCCGAGGGAATATATAACTAGCGTAATAAATATCCTTAATCAGCTGTACTTGATTCTGTTACTGAAAGCGCGCAGCTGTAGTGTCCGCGTTTTGTAACGGCCGCGGCACGAGCCTCGCATTTCTTCGCTGATCTCTTACAATCTCGTGTTCCTTGACTTCAGCTAGCACGCGCTCTTCACGACGCCCACGTTATTAAAAACCGACCGCCATAGCCATACTCGATCTTATACGAGCAAGCATAACGCCTACTTACGTTTATATATACTTTGAATATCTTATACATATATATCTGAAAAGAGACTCGGACACCATATGATCATATAAAAGGCGTTTCAACGTGACTACTACAATGTCCTTTAGGCAAATCAGTGCCAAACTTCATACCGTAAATCGAGTACAGGGTGTCCAAAAATTGCGAGCCTAAAGCCAAAATGTCTTTAAATATTCCATGTCTTCTGTGATATGGTTTTAGGAGAATAATTTTCTTCCGGATAAGTATAAGAGACTAAATAATAAGATCGTCGATGTCTCGGGAGTTCGAAGCGTTAGGTTATGTTTGCCGAACGTCTGAACCTTCGAAATCTTTCGATTTGAATTTTCTGTTGTAATCATTTAGTGAAAATTGGTGTTTCCGGTGAAAGTAAATGAATGATTAGAAAATAGCAGCTTTATTAATAAATCTCTCTAATTTAGAGACCAATATTTGATATTGAATCCATAAAATTAATGATTGGCCTTAATTAAGTGAATTCCAGTCGAAATTCCATCTGTTTCAATGTTTCCATTAGTGATGAGGTTTCTATTTATAATAAAATCGTTGAGATTTAAAAAAAATGTGTTTTCGATGGGACTGAAAAACAAAACGACGGAAACACGTGTCTTTCATATGATGTACATAAAATTGGTAATTTTTTGTTTTATTGTCAGAGTTGGGGTAATTTATGATAATCTCTTTTTTTTGTATATCGTGGGCGTTCCCCGTTAATAAGGCTCATCTTCATTTGTATCATTTGATCCTCGAAACTCGGTAGTAAATACTTATTTCTAAAATTTCGATAAAGGATTGAGTCTCTTGGGGAGTTTCTCTCTCGGTTTCGTTGGCTTCGCTAACGGCTCTTTTTCTCAAAGCCAGCGAGGCTCGTGTGCGAGCCAGGCCTCGTGCCCAAAGTCTTCACAACTTATCTCGTTTTGTTGCTCGCTTATGTGCTCTCCACGAGAGTGGCTATTCAGACTCTCTTTGTAGCCTTTCGTCCTTTAACACCTACGCACTCTTTAGTTCGCCTCCTACGTATACTCGCGTCTCTCAATGTACAACCTCGACATTTACGTGCCACCTATCGTTTCTTATCCTCACTTTATACGGAACCATCAAATTTCCAACGACTTAAAAACCACTCGAACGAAACTTTTTCTTTTTTTGTGAGCATTTATTTTTTAATTTAATTTTTTATCCAAAATTTCAGTCAGTTTCGATATCTCTTTTTCGTCGATTCCTCTAAATTATTCGACCACACTCAGTGACTAAATAGTCGTTCGCCTTTGCCTCAAGGTCACGAATATTGGAATCTCGAGTTTCCTGTCCCGAGAACTCGACATTTTAGTTCTCTATTGATTCGATCGTATGCACACATAAATAATATATAATCAATGTAGATTGGCGATTGTAGGATTAGTCACGAGACGTTTTGTAGTGGGTGGAACAACTAAGAGCTGAAGAAAATAACGGAGAGCGAGAACGCATTTCGCTCCCGGTCTGATTGCTCCCAATCTTCTCAATCATCTTCTCAATCTTGTGCCTCTGATGATGGAGCTTCTCTCCGTTTGCCGCTAACGTCGCGACCTCCCTTTGTTGATTCATGCATCAAATAACAAACGCTTGACCTCTCGCGTTTTTTTCTTCCTTTCTGTCTTTCGTTCCGACCCAATAGACTCGCTGACGAGAAATCGCAAAACTTTTCAGAATCGATCGTAAGATCGTCCATAAAAACAAATAAAAACTTAATATTCGCCCAAATCCCAATAAATTGCCATAAAAATATTTTATTATCGAATGTCCGGGAAAAGATTCATGACTTCAAAAAAAAAGACGCGCTGATGAGCATCCACAATTTCAAAAATAAATCATCTCTCGCTCTCTCTCTGCCAAAGAATCAGGCTCGAATAATAAAAAAAGAAGCAGATTATAAATTATCGAAATTGAGATGAAAAAAAAGAGGAAAAAACGCGCAACGTTTCATTTTTTACTCTCCAGGAATCTCCGTCGAACTGTCGCTACAAAAAATTATGTTTTATCTTGGATGCAGTGAGTTTCGAGGGGAAGACTAAAGAGACAAAAAGTGACAAGACTACGAGAATTGAAGGTGTTTTCTAAAAATAGTTTGTGTGTGTAAATTTGATAATCCTGACTACGGGGAGTCTGGAATCTTGCGATAAATCCCTCGTGGAGGGGAAACACTGCGAGCCTAGGGTGTGGAAAGGACCTGTTGCACGTGTCGTTTTTTCGTCATCGTCTTTCAACCCTCCTTGGCGATACTTTAGGCCTTTTTTCTTAGAGTCCCAGCGTGAAAACAACCACCAGTAGCTTTCTCCGAAGCGGGCTGTCCTCTAACTCGTATAGAGCCATGTAACAGCCCCCCCCCCCCCATCCATTCAAATATGTGCATATGTACATTTTTGCTCGTTTGTGCTCGCACATTCGTAATATCGAAAGGTCGTAGCGTGTAGGCATTGCTGGACTCGTATATACTCGGGTATGTGTCCAAACGGATGTACAGGGTGTCCCAGAATTCAGGGACAAAATGTTTGGCCAGTTTTCTCTCCACAATCACGTCGATACTCATTTCTGTGACTTTTTCAAAATAAAAATTCGACCATCAATGCGAATCGATGGAGTTTATGATGCAGATCGTTGTTCGGTCAAATTTCTTGATTTTTTTTTCATAAAAACTTCGTTACATACGGCTCTGCATGAAGTTGATTGAAAATGGAACGAAATCTGATGAGAAGTTTAGAAATTATTGTGTAAAGTGTTTAATTTTCTACTGAAACGTGACGCAGCGAATTTTTCAAGCGTTTTTTTTAAGGATCGATGGGAGAGGTCGAGGCGGAACTTTCTAATGGGTTTTTTTCTCTCAACTAGCGACACCCTGTATAGATTTATAGTTGTGTACAGTTGCAGAGAGGCGTGGAGTGTGTGCAGCTGGTTCTTCTTGTTTTTTTTTTTTATATTTTTTATTTTTCTTCAATCTCTACCACACGCACCCTCTCCTTGCAGTATATTTGAGACGTTGCGACAGTACGCCTCATGGATTTTATCTGTACAAAACATTTAACGGGACTCGTAACGCATTTTAACGTCTGCTAATGGATCGCGAGCGGAGATGAGCATCATTAACACGAGAACTTGTTGAAAAACCGGAATTTTTCTAAATCCATTAGTCTCGAGATAGAAAACTATACGGATTAAGGGATTTCACTGATTATTTATGTTCACCGAATACAGATTTTTTTAATCCACTATCCATGGCTGGAATAACGAGTGGAAGGAAATCTCTGATAGTAAAAAGATCGAGCTATCTTCAATCATTTATTCTCCGCAGAAAAAATAAGGAACAAAAAAAAAATAAGACCTTGAAAAATTTCCGAGTGCTTCGTTGGGGGGAAAAATCGTTCCCAGTTCTCGCGAGTAAGCGAATGACCGGATGCGGAGTCACGTAAATTCAAAACATTTTCAGGCACATTTAGATATTTGTGGGAACGACGAGGAACATGGAAAAATCCTATTATTTCATGTTCGAGTTTACTTTTGAAGAAAAAAGAGAAGAATATTTCGTGACTACCTGCCGCTCGTGTTACAGGCTTTTCTGAATTTTATTTGTGTTTGTTTTCGTGGACACGGACGAGTTTACATTTTCAGGAGGAAGCGAAAAATGTCAGGAGGAAAGAGACGAGGTTTTACTTGAGATCCTGGCACGTCCAGAGGGTTGTTGACTTTTTTTCTTCGTCGTCGAGGTCGTTTCTTCGCTTTCTGTAGGACCTGTTCCTCGTCCTTTACTATTTAACGCCACAGGCAAAGAGGATGGAATTTTTATATCGTAATTTCGCAATTTTTGGTTTCACCCCTTCTCCTCTTTTTTTTCTCTTCAATTCTTTATTATTTCGCTGAAAAATAATAAGCGTAAAAGCCGAAAATAAAAGACGAAAAAGCCCAACATTATTCGACGTAAAATCGCACTTCTTCGCTCCGTGCCAATTATCACGATCGAAGAAACTCTCCATCAAGTGCTGCGTCCCGTTTCATGGGCGTGGATACAGCACGTGCTACGAATTTTCAAAGTGAGAAAATTGGCTGCTTTCTCCGACCAACAATGAAGACAAAGCATTACCTGACACGAACATCTCGATTTTCTCACTCGTCAAGTTTTCCTGCTCCTTTCTCTCCACTTTCTTGGGAAACTCATTGTTTATTTTCCCATTGAATTAAAAAGAGCACCGTCGAAGAAAACTCAACAACAAAAAACCGTGCATCAGTGTGAAAAATACCAAAAGTCCACATCAGTGTCTTCGCAATAACAAATTAATTAAGAAGGGAATTAATCATCGAATTTTAATCCGTTCCACAAACGGATTTTTTTTTTTATATGCGACAAAATTCAGAACGGCCGGTCGATGAAACGTACGAAAAGGAGTGTCACGTGAGATCCTTGAAATTTGAAGCCTCGACTGTGCATGCATTCCTCAGCTTATTTTTTTCTAACGCACTACGAGGGCGTGGACGAAATTTTGTCCGGCTCTTGGTCATCGTAGAAAGATCGTGCAAACAAAAAGCAATGGAAAAAAAAAACAAAAACAATAGAATAAAGAAGAAAAGAATGATGGTAGTAATTTCGAAATATTTCATGGCAGAGACCCGATAGATTTTTACAAGCTCGTCATTAGGCTCAACAACTATGTACAAAGCAGGAAGTGTTTCGAATTTTTTTCCTCGAGTTTTTGTGCGTTCAGTTTTTTTTCGTGGGGTTAATTGTGTTTCCCCCCCCCCCCCCCTCTCTGCTGTTTGTTCCTTTCTTGCGGGTATTATGGTGTCGTATGCAATGTGGCTATCGATACCATAATTGTCGAGCTTCTTTCAGCAACGGCGAAGCCTCGTAGATTTTTTTTCATCATTATTCTGCTCGTAGTCTCGAAGAATCCACACAATTTCGCTTCGCAGGAATGTAGCCACGTAAGACATGTATGATAGGTGCGTATCAATCGAGGCTCCTAAGTGTCTGATATTCATTATTAGGTGAATGGGTTCCACGGAACCGGAAGATTCGCTTGTTCGCTCACCCACGAATCTCGCGCGATCGATAGCATTTTTTTCTCTTTCCCTTTGACCTTTTTTTTTTAGATTAAAAAATTCTCACGGTGACGTAGAAAAATGGTGAATTTTCAAAAATAAATCATGAACGTAATAGTGAACGAATTTTCAATTCCTTTGTTTGGGTTTTTTGGTTTGGTAAATTGACGAACAAAAAAAAGGTGAAAAACGAGAACGAAATGAAGAGAAAAAAATGGGAGCTGCATGGAGAGTCGAGGACACACCTACGCCCTGCAGGTCCAGACAGGGACTACCATTAATCCCAAGGTTAAAAGAGCCTGCTCGAATATGCTGGTTGCCCGATATGCGCGTACCAGCCCTTCACACTTTACGTTGCTTTACATTTTTTATTTATTACGAAAATCAAGGAAAAGGCATTAAAACGATCAAGTGCATGCTCAAAGCCACATGACCAGAACCAAAAGATTCACCAGGATTGTGAACATTTGAAGGAACGAGTCCGTTTGAGAAAGAAAAGAAAAATTAAAAGATTTTTAAGAACCTTGAAAGGTTTCCGAGGAAATCAAACCGCCTCAACAGGAAACGATAAGAAAAAAAAACAGGAAAACAGTGTCAGAACCTCGGGGACGTTGCAACGATAAACAAAAAAAATTGCATGAAAAACAAAACACTAGGAAGTGCATGACCACGTAAGAGAAGCGAAGAAAGCATGAAAATCGAATACGAAAGTGAAATAACAATAGCGCGAAAGGAGCTATAAGGATTGAAAGAAAAAAAAAAGGATAAAAAGGAAATATAAAGGATGAAAATGTACAAGAAAGCGAGCAATATTTAATGGTGGTGCCCGAAGGGTTTCTGGGCTTGTCAAGATTATACAGTATGCTCACGTCTACAGGGCTTGAATGTTTTTCAAATATATAAATATATTGGTTGGTGTATATCTATACATAATAACAGAGCGTTGTCGCTAACCGAAATCCAGATCGGTCTCAGTGTGTATGCTTCGTAATCGTATGCAGCACGGGCGCGCCTCAAGCCTTTCTCCCTGCTTTATTCTTTTCGATTTATTTTATTTTATCCTTTTCTTTTTTATTTGTGCGTTTTTTTTTTTCAAGTTATATACATACGTATATTTTTTTTATTATTCTTTATCTCCCTTCGCTCTCTTTCTCTCTTTCTTGTTCACGATCAGCCCAGCCTCTTCTTTCCTATTATACTCGTATTGGCAAGCCATACACTATAACCTTACGGACCATATATTGGTCGTCGCTCTCTTGGACAACCAACCGAACAGGTTTTCTTTCGGTGGCTCCAGGGGCCTCTCCTTCTCCCTTCTTCTTCTTCTTCTTCTTCTGTCGCCTTCTCCCTTTCAGTCTCTCGCCTCGCAAAAGACCATTGGGACAACTCCGACGCTGGAACTTTAGCCATCTTCCCGTATAACCTCTCCCCCCTTCCTCAGTTCTTTTCCTTTTGCACTGTCTTCTTCTCGCTCCGGATCCGCTGGTCTAATTACGTCCTATAATCGGCCAATCACCTTGTCGATTTGTAATGCACACACACATATACATTATTTCATCTCGCCATATAGCCACTGTAAATTAATAGCTTCGAATCACTTGACCAATTGGTTACTAATGGTATCGATGGTATTATTGCAATGGCTGAACGAAACATTTGGAGAATCTCTGAAGAAGATTGTTATTTTTGCACGATTTACAAATATGTTTGAAAAAATCGACGAAGTTTCTAGTTTTCGTGCTCAGATTCGAATCAGCGATCCGGAAAAGCCCAACAATTTTTACGTTGAGATCCAAATGTCCTCTGTGCCTAACGAAGTCGTCAAATAATTGCTTCAGAGCTATTTTGGCTGTCACGCTTCGCCTGGTTTGCTTCTTTGAAAATTAACTTTTCAGCACAACAACAGAGACAACCATTAACGTAATAATCGAGGAAAAGCTTGGCACGATAGCGAATAATAAATGACCACAATCTCTACGATATGAAAGTCTAAATTCCGGTTGGGAATGGAATAGCAAATGTTGATGTGAAATAATGTTGAAGGACTTTGGAAGGAAATTTAAAAAATCGAGCGTAGAAGCAAAAGGAGGAACGAGAATAGAAAAAAGTATTATATACGAATATTATAATCGCTATCGCGGTCGCGACCACTCCCATATCGCATCTCGTAGTGCAGGCTTTTTTGTTTTTCTACCTTCTGTTCCGTACTCGCATAAGTGTGTTTCTATATTTGCCTCTATGTATGTTCATATACATACATCCATTTATGTACGCGAGCCAGGATCTCGTTTATGCAAGCCGCGATCGGTGAACTGGAACAAGTCTGAAACGGAATCACGTGTATGAGGATTTCAATGCGAACTCGACCCATCGCTACGATTCTCAACCATTTGAGAGTCAACAATTTTCTTCCAACACTCACCAGCCTCTTGAAAACTTCAATTTCACTCGAAAAAATGTTTTCGACCATCCGATTCGATTTCTCGAATGTGTCATTTTTCGTCTCAATTGCGTTCAATTTTTTCATACGGTTATAAAGTAAGTTTCGTCAATTTCAATTCACTCCGACACGTTTACAGTTTTCTTGCAGAAAAAATAACCCAAAATCAAGATTTTTCATGTTTTACAAATTTTTCATTCGTTAAGGCGGTCCCTGGATCGTTTTTTATGCTGAACTTTCGTGTCAAAATCGCAGCAATCGAAATTCCTATAAATTCTTGCACCTGGTCGAATATCGAACGAAAAATTCTATCGGCTGGTCGATGATGTAAGACTTTGTTTTTTGAAGTCTCCAAAGAATGTATTTACGAGTGTTTCCTATAGATATCGGAATATTGTATACATAAGGTATAAAAGCGTGTGGAGGTTGAAACGACAGAAGAAAGGAGAGCACAAAACGAGCGCGTGTGCACATGCACATAACCGGCTAGGTTTGTTATCGTTTTTTATTTATTTTCGTTGTCTCGAAGGCTCTTTATACTTAGGCCACTCCCTGTTGGGCGACACAACGATGTCCATGTAGAATATATATACACGCGTGTGTACATACGTCTACAGAAAGATCATATGTGCATATATAAATGTTAATATATATGTACATTGACCATATGTACTTGCACAGACCCCATAATGGGATTATAGATGAAAAACATTATTATATTCATATGCTACATAAATACTGTGTTTACACTCATACGGTACAGTAAACTCTCGTCATTCAACGCCCTCCAATCGACCTTTTTTGGCTTAAGGAACATCGAAGCATTTTTCTACACAAATATCGAAAAATTTCGACGACCCCTATTCATGTGACCTCCATTATTATCGCTAAATTGCGAATTGTCGGCGCTGAAGTTGGTATCGTCGAAATGCAACGAAATTCTGCTTTTCCTTGACTATATGTCTCACGATTCTTGTTCAATATTAAGTCACGATGACAATAAAATCATTTTTTTTTTTAAGATTCAATGACAAAATCGATGCGAAAATTGTCATGATTTTAAAAATTAACGAAAAATAAATAGAAATAGTATTTTCCTTGGAGCCCAACGTTGCGGACTTCAGTCTTATTGCTGGGTCAGGCGAACGTCTGAGCCGATCAGGCCTCGGGGAAGGTGCGTAGAGATATGAAGTTTCAACTGTGTCCTGCCACACCCACGTCGTTTAGAAGCTCCTGGTGGAGAGGGGATGTTCTCCTGTTGGCAAGTCTCCCTCGTACCGCGGAAATTCAGTCCTCGGAGCATTGAGTTCGACAGGGTTTACTGTACAATGTATATGTGAATGTAATACAGTGCGGCATTCACAAGATCGTATTTATATATCACGGGTATTGGAAAGAGCAGAGTCTGTCCATACAAGAGTTGGCACGAGCTAGCTGTCCCCGCCATACCTTATCAGAGAACACTCGCCATAAAGGCGCACCGAGACCAAAAGAGAGAACGCTATGCTTAAATATGGTACTCGTCGCATAAAGGCTTTCCAGTATTTACTAATACCCCTACTTCGTCCTTCTATACATGGCTCGAATCATGCGGATTTAATCTCCTCTGTCGTTTCGACCGATTCGATATCTCCAGGGAAATCGATTTACGCCATTTTTTCCCCCATTCTTTCTCTACCAATCCCTTTATACTGATACAAGTCTCTAGTTGTGTGTATACGTTGGTATCATTCATCCACAGGATTATCAGCCTCGAGAGTCATTGAGAAATCACAAATTCCACAACTGCTTCTTGTGGACATTTTAATTACTCGCTCCTAGACGAGCTAATCTCATTTTTCTTCTTCCAATACTTCTTTCCTACTTCTACTTACTCATGACTCTGTGCTCATGCGTATGAGCATTATCCTTGAAATATTTCATCCATAAATAGTGCACGTTTCGTCCTTGAACTTATTCAGACATTCAACTTTTTTCTTGATGTCGCATTTTCACTTTTTTCCAATTAAATTTTTTATTTATTATTATTTAATCCGTGACCTCAATTATTCTTCGTTTTTCTAAGTACAAAGAATCACGCTTGTTAGTATGATATTTTGCGAAGCGCAAAACGCACTGAACTTTTTGCATAGGCCACGATTAAATTAATTGTGATTGCAAGAAATTTAAGAAAAATAATAATTCACAAACTTGAAAAATCATGTTGAAGTTTGCATAGTCGGAATGCAACGAAAATCTGTTCTTTTCTTTAGCAGAGCTCGTTATCGTTTTGCGATATTTGGTCTGGAAAATAAAACGATCGACTCTTGCGCCTCAAAAACAAAATTGACACGCAAAATGGCCATAATCTTCAAAACTCAATGAATAATTAATTGAAAAATCATTTTCCATCGAATCTTAACGTTTCAAACTTCAGAGTCATCAGGCAAAGCATACACGGGTACGTCGAAGTCTCCTTTTCGAATTTTGTAACATAAATCGAAATTTCATGATGTCTCTGATTATTTAACTTCTGGAAAATTGCAGTGCATTGCAAACGAATTAAAATCGCTTAAATTTATTTATTCGTAAGTGTTACTAAAGAGGAAAATAAAGTTCGGAGCTCTCGGTTTATATTTGTTCCTGGAATTGTGGTCTACGTATTTTCTAAGTGTATTTACCATGCTCTTCGCAAGGCGCAGCCTTGCCCAGCAGTCAAAGTATTTACTCTCAGTAATTTCAAGACGTGTGTAAAGTTGGCAACGCGAGTTGCAGCAGCCGGCACTTTCAGAAGACTCCTTATTGGATCTGACAGTTACTGCACTCCCTGATAGGTTTTTCATCGACGGAGTCGAGTTTTGAATCTCGAGAAACTTTGTGGCTTTTCCACGTTTGTGCTGGTGCAAATCGAGTCCAGAACTCCCAGTTGGCGTCAACAAATCGGTTTTACAATTCACAATCGACAGGATACGAACAATTATTGCCATGCACTTTGAACGTAAATACACGTTCGTGTGTTTGTGGTCATAGACAAATATCGCCACAGAACTGAAAAATACAATGTCCTCGATACGTGCGTGCGACATGAATATCCACATACATATATATTCACTCGCTTTTGTTGTCGTTCTGTATCCTTGGCGTGAAACGAGATACGTAGAGAGCAGAAAAAAAAACAAAGAGATGAACGCGACCGCTTTGGGTTGTCGCTTATCTCCAGCTTAATATATTATTTCCGTCCTTTTTTCGTCTCTATATTTATTCGTAACGTGTGCACACCTCGAGAATATAAATAAATCTTATTTGCACTCGTGATAGCCTAGAAAAAAAGGTGTGCGAGTTCGATATCTCGAAACACGAGAGAGCAACGTCCATTTGTTCAATAACCTCGTTCTCTGAATTTCAAACGTGGAGATTTACAGAAAATTTCGCGAAAGGGAATTCTCGCGCTTCGGGAGTCAGAGTCGACGCGATATTTTTTAAATCTTATGTTCGGAATGAAATTTCGAAAAAACGAGCCAGAGGATCTGCTTCGCGTCAAAATTGATACTGAAAATTTTAGGAAGTTATTTTTGAAATTTTTTCTAGTTGAGAAAGTAAACAAACGGATATTCTTGTTTGGAGAAGAAAATTTGAGAGTCTGATTCACTCGAAATAATCGCATCGTCAAGGGTCAACATTTTCCTCTCCTTCTGTCTCTTCTGTCGTTTGTCATGCTCGCTTTGTGTAAATATAATATACATGCTACACACTGTGGAAGATTCCCTCTTACTCGGAGAGTACGAGCAAGAGTCGAGAGAGCCCGAGAGATCAACGCTGATAAACCGGCTCTCTCTCTTTCTCTCTTGTTCTTTCTCTTTCCCTCGTTTTCCATCTTTCTTTTTATGCTCCTTCGTGCATCTCACCGTATCTCAAACATTATACACACACCGCAAAGGACGTATAATAATCCCGTTTCTTTTCTTATGCACGTGGGCATACGATACTCGCGCCTCAACGAACGAAAAAAGGAGGAATAAAAAAATGTAAGCTCAAGCTCGTATTCTCTCGCTGGTGATCTTTTGACGCGTCTCGCTTCGTCCGTCTTACCCGCGGAAAGTTATAGACTCTTTTTCTCACTCTTTCTTCAGTTCGACATCTTCATCATCCTGTACACCGTGATTAATCGTTCCCGACTCACTACACTTCGTATTATCACGTTACGGATTTCAAAAAACATGATTTTGCGCCGGCCACTCAGCTGTTATGGTTCTCGCTCTTTCGGGGCTTACAGGGAAATTTATTCGAAAATTTAAAGCTCCCAGCCGTACCAACAACTTTGTCTGATTTTTTGTTCATATTTAATATTCTTCCTACTCCTTTATGTTATAGGATGAGGTTAAAGTTTGCATCGTTCCAATGCAACGAAATTTGTATTTTTCTTCGCCAAAGCTCGTTATTTATATTGACATTGAATCGTGACGATAAACCGATCGGTGTGTGGGCCCACATAAATTTTTGATCTCGGGAAAATTCGGGAAAATTAAAAAAATAAAACAAATCAAGAATAAAAGTCAATATTTTTCGTTGCATTCCAACGTTGCGAACTTGAGCATCATATGTCCCAGGAAATGTTGGCGAATGGCGAATAAAAGCTCGTTAGGACGATAAATGTAACAAAATACATAATTACGAGAGTGATTCAGGTTCAACACAGCTTGCGACTCTTTCCTACGCGGCGTTTATTTACACTCGGAATTTCCTCGTTGTTTTATTATCTCTCACTCGCTCGTATATCTCTCTTCGGCATCGTCATCGTTCGAACTCGAAAACTATGCCGTACACACCCAGGACTCGTACATAACAGCGCGGAAAGTCAGGGAGAATGTGTGTTTATGTGTCTGTTTGCGTGTATATGTCGAGTTTACGTTGTAGGACTTATAGCCGTGCCCAAAACTCGAGTTTTTATTTTTGTGACTCGTCATCGACATGGCATCACGACTAGATACAGGATAGACGAAAAATACGTGCATGAAAAAACGTCGAAACGGAACGTTCGGTCTTTCGAGCAAGAGCTCGAAGGGAAAAGGAGTTGGGAAACGAATCTTTGGATTTTGCAGAGTCACCCCACCAGAAATTCACTGCATTATGCATCATCGTTCCTCATCTGCTTTCGATAGTCAAGACAACTCGAGCCTCGAACGCAAAATTATTCGAAAATAATGATGCTTTTTTCCGAGACTACAAAATCGAAGCATTTGGAGGGAAAAATATAAAAATAAATATGAGATAAGTTACGAGTGTTCACGATGAGCTCTCGAGAGTGCTTGCGGTCGTACTCTTTTCTCTTGTTGCTCGAGTGTGTGGGTGCGGCTGCACATACGTATAACTGAGCAGGGTGGAGGCGGACAACGTCGATTGTTGCCCTTCCTTCCTTCAGCCCGCTACACACATGTACACACAATGTTGTATGATTGTGTACGTGTAAGAGGCGAAAAGAAAGCAAATGGAAAGGATCGCCGCGCCCGGTTATGTTATGTACCGAACTCGATCGCGCTCGGGCGCCAACTCTCGCGGGTTAAAAGGGACTCTCTCCTCTCTTGCATGTGCGTTTACTCTCTTTTATTATTGCCAAGGTAGAGCATCGTCGCGACACCATTATACAACCAACTCAAAGTGAAACGGAGAAAAGATATTCATTGTACGCAGATACCAAGACCCCGTATTGTTTATATCCCAAGCCAGAGACGTGGATCAAATTTATGCAGGGCTTCCCATCGAACATCGCTTAGACTGCATTTAAACCTTTACCCACACATCCTTCGTGTATATAACACATTTAAGAGCTTCCAGAGACAGACCACACTTTATAGTTTATTCACGTTCTCTATGAAGAACATTTATTAATATAATAATAATAATAATAATAGAATAATAATGAGAATTTTCATTTTTGGGAAAGAATTATTTGATATTGGAACGTCGTTTTTTTTTTCAAGAATTCTTCATTTTTTATGAAGATGCACAAACCTTTGCCTTTAATTTTTTTCTCTTAAAATCTAATAATTTCGATTGACTGGAAAATAAATTAAAAAATTAATATTTCGTCACGATCGTCGATGGTAAATTATTGAATGGTCAATCGATAGCAAAAATAATGTGAATTTTGATGTTTCGAAAGAATGAGTTTTAGATGTTGTAACGTCGTGTAAAAAGAGAAAAAATGGGTAAACCCTTGGAGATGGGAGTTTCATATATTCCAGCAGATGTTGTGACTCGTGCCGTCCACAAGCGGCCATCAATTTTTCTATATGCGACACGTGCGGAGTCGGTGCAAGAAAAATCGAATAGTCACGTTTCTCTTGTGCCATAGGAAACGATACGTGAGTGACATGCGTACATACTTCAATGGCTATTTCTTAGCGCACTGAATTCTTCCATACTAGTATGTTGGCTCGATAAAAACCGGACGTTTTCGCTTCTCATATCGGCGTCGATCCTTTATGGATTCGTGGCGAGAACACAAGTCGCCATTATTTCCTTTCAATAAATCATTCCCTCATTTATTTCGTTTATTCGCTATAACTCTCGCGAAGGAAAAATTCAGGAACGAGGCTCAGAACGTTCGTAATAAGCGGACGCGTCATTTCCGTATTATCCAAGAAAATGTACGTGGGCTTTGGGCTCACTGCACTTTCTCGCTCTTTATTCTCTTTCTAAGTTTTTTTGCTCTTCGCAGTCAACTCTAAACTATGCTATGTATATGCTGATGGATCTCGTGTCTTCGCTTCTTCAGAGTTCTCTTTTTATTTCTCTCGCTCTTTCTCTTTGTTCCTTTCTCGCTCCCTGTACCAGCAACCGACTGAGATTAGCATCTAATTGCCGTGACGCAGATTTCCTGCGCGATTGCCTGACCGCTGGAGCCTCAATGGCTACGTTTGTATCCTCTCGAGCGACCAGACGACGAAATGAATTATTTAAATCGTTTAAATTCTGTATATACATATATATATGGAATTTACGTAGACCACGTACAAGCATATTATTTATACTTGGCTTTCCGCACGCGCTTCGAATTCGTAAGTCCTAAAAAATCTTTTTTTTTTTCAACGCGGGGTGAGTTTGTCCGTTTGTGGGTAGTTCGAGGATTGGAATATTTCGTTTGTGTTGAAATATCGAAAATATGGAATCGAACCGTCGGACAAAATGTGTGCGTCTCGGATTTTTTTTGAATAATTTTTTTTTTTTTTCGAGCAACTTGAAACCGTCGCACGTGCGGTTTCCGATTCTTCCTTTTCGAGGAGAGACGCGCCTCAAAGGGCGACGGCGAATGAATCGCCGGCGTATACCCCCCGCCGAGCCTGTACCAACACACTACAGGCTGTTTGTATTTTGGCGCATGCATAACCTAAAACGATTGGATGAAATTTAGTTGCGAAGTGAGCCGCCGGAGTGCGCTCAAGCACATCGTGAACCGAGCAGTTGATTAAATTTCACAAATTAGTCGAGCGTATGCTAACTGCCCTCGTGTCTCGTGTTACACCATCGACGCTCGAGATAGAGCCCACCGAACGCGCACCACGAGGAGATTGTGTTACCTTCGATCCGCCCAAACTTCATCATTCGCGATTTTTCTTTTTTTTTTCTTTCGAATGTTGATTTTTTTTTTAATTTAATGACGGAAATTCAACGGTTTTTTTATATGAATACTCTCGGGAATTGTTCTCGTTTCCCATTCTAGCGGAACATCCCCGAGTACTAATAAGTTTTATCGCAACACCCCAATGGACCGCACCAAAGAATATTTCGATTTACACGCAGCCGAGCTTTTCCTTTTCACGCTCGAGAGTGCACGGTCAATAGAGACCTCGTCGCCTTGCAATTAACACTGTTAACACCCTTTTCACGCTCTCCTCAGATACATTCTCCGTCGACGAATCACAAACGATAAAAACCATTTTTTTTCTTCTTTCAGTCACGAACTCACCGACCCTCGCGGTATGCACACTTTAATGTGTAAACTTTTTTTTTTATCGCCTTTTTACAACTTCGTAAAGTTTTGTTAGTCTTTTACGAGCGTATAAAAAATGAAGAATGTTGAGTTTTTATTCGTGTCAAGTTTCAATGTTTCGTCTTTGAATTTTGGAGAAAAATTGGTTTTTAAAACATCAACGCATTGAACTCGTTCGTCGGGCGGAATTTTTTCACAAAGTCTCAATACGTTCGAAAGAATTTCACACTTTCACATATTTTCTGTTTTCGTTGGATAAAATAGAGAAAAATATTCAGTAGAAATTTTCATATTTCGGATTTTCAGGGTTTTATGAATCTATTGATTTTTTTTTAGACGCTGCGGTCAAAAAATTCGACTCGTACGTGCAGTTTAGAGACGTGAAAATATTTCAGGTTCAAATTATCAGTTTTTCGATTAGCGTTTGAATTTTTTTGGAAATTTTTTGAGTAATTGAAATTTTTTTTTAATAATTAATTAATATATTACATTATATATATATATATATATATATATATATATATATATATATTAATATTGATATCATTTTACTAATATTATAATATTAATTTGAAAAAAATAAAAAAAAATTTTAAATAGTGATTGAAAAAAAAAAGGTTTCGGAACTTTTTGGAACTTGTACATACAGCAAACTGTAATTCACTGAATACATAAATATAATGTACGGACGAATAATATTTTCAGTAGGTATCGATACTCGTATGTAGATTCTTGTAAATATTATCGCGTGCGTAGCGATTTATCCGGAGGCTATGAGTGCAAAAAAGGAAACGGAGGGTGTGTTTGGATGTATGTGTGTGAGAGTAAAAAAAAAGGCGTCGAAAAACGATGGACGGAACGGCCTCGAGGCGGCCCTCTCCACCATGAATCGGTCCCGATCGTCGAGTCCTTTTTAACCCTTTTACCTCCTCCCTGCTCCAAGGATTCTCGAGGAATGCGTATCGACGGAGCAGAACACATACGCAGGCTCCGGCGAATCCGTGGCGAAATAATCGACGCTCATGTGTGTTACGCTTTTTTATTTTCCGTACGATTATTCGTACCATGAAATAGGACGGAAAGAGAAGAAAAATGAGATCGAGTCCCGCGACAAGCCAAAACGTTCCGTATCCCCGGGACCCCGTCAAAATTTAGGTTTTTTAATCGCTCATGTATGTGCACTGAATTTTGCACACGAGAACATTTCACGGCATGAGATCGCGAATACTCTCGAGCGAAGAACGCGACCATGGACCCGTTTCGTCAGCAAGGACGATCGGCTCGAGCCTTCGATTACGAGCGACAAAGAGCCCCGAACGGAAGAGCGAACGAACGAAAAAATAAAATAAAAAAGTGAGAAAATTCCTATCTGTTCGAAATGCTCTACAAAAAAATTGAGAAAAATTACAAAAAAAAAAAGGAGAAGAGAAAACCATTTCCAAGCGTCGCGCTTAGATTCTTACAATCGGTGACCTTGAACCCCCCACGAGCATCGAATTTCAAAGCGACGTGTTTGTAACAAAGGAATAAATTAACGAATTAAAAAAATGATATAAATCGACCCAAGGAACGTCTCGTATACACACATAACTGTCAAAGATCTCTTCGGCTTTGTGCGGAGGTTAGAGGTTGATAGATCTGGACGACACATAAAATATCATAAACCAACGAGTGTTCTACGCACCGTAATAGATAAAGCGTAGAGGGGAAAAAGAATGTAGAAACGATGGCCTTTTTCTTCTCGGACTAGTACAAGAAGCGCACGAACGATAAAGTGCGGGAGCGAGTCTCACTTTTTGAGATTGGAATAACAGAACAAGGCTTAACGCGTATGCCACGCAGATATATGTATAGTTACGTATATGTACATACGATATGACCAAAAGACCAGTCAACTTTGAGCAGCAAAGGGCCATCCAACTTACCAACACCGAGACAGAGTGGGAGCAAGACAAAACGTAAAAACTAAACGACGTGTACACACACAGGGCGTTCGATATGAAAACTAAAAAATTCTCGTTTCTTTTCTCATCTTTTTTATTGTCGGAAAACGCTGAGAAATAAAAATCAAAGTCCAACGTTCAGAGATTCGACGGAAAGTCCTTCGAATACGTTTTTTAATGAAAATTCACTCGCAAACATCATTTTTTTGGCTCGGGAGATTTGGACCGGTTCATTTCACTACGAAAGTCCTTTATGCACGTATATGTTGGAGTCTGCATTTACGTCGGCGTTTCTATACGTACGAGGGGCTCTACATATACACACACGTATGAACTTGCGTTTAAAGAGAAAAGAGATGCTGTGTGTGTCGCTGATCCAGTCTCTCTTTTGCTGTTGATGTTTCTCGGCAGCTCTTCCGTAAACCCGTCCTCCTGAGCAGCAACCAAAGATGGTCACGAACGAGGCAGCCCTGCTGTTGTTGCTGCTCCTGGTGAGCGGTTCTTCAAGACTCACCCTCCCCCTCTTCTCACTCTCTCTTGCTCTTCCTCTTTTACCCTCTTGCCCATCCAAAAGATTGATAAAGATAATGACCCTGACTGGTCGTCGTCGAGTGAAGAAATAAAATAAAGTGACTACTCGAAAAAGAACTAGCGATAAACCCCACGAGGACTGTAACGGTATGGAACGAGAATTTACTCCCTCAACTACACCTTTGACGGTCTCTCTTTTCCTCCATTTCTTTGCTTCCTTTTTTTTTTTTTTATTTGGATTTTTAAAGTAATTTCGTTGCTCTATGTTCGTCAAATAAACGTTGCATTTTTTACTTTTCGTAAATATAAACTTTTTAAGATTTCTATCAAAATATGACATTCCGAAATATTCAATTTTTTCGATCTTTTTTTCACCGATCGATCCACATTCATAGATTACAAAATTTATAAAATATCATTTGGAATTTGCTCATTTGGAATTAGCTCATTGATTTCGTGGACATTTCAAAGCGAATTTTGCATTTAAATGTTTAGTTTTTTTTTCGTTTGGGTCACAAAACGCATTTTTATCCGGATTTTAAAAGTGTCAAATTTTTTCTTCGTCCTCCTCTCCTTAAGCCGTATATTGTTGAAGCACCCTGGGGACTTAATGACCCATCCGGTTGTGGCCACCCGAGCGAACGACGTCCAAGCACTCAAAACATATCGGTACGAGTCAAAATTCAACGATAAGAATGGTGAAAGGTTCGGGGGATTAGAAAACACTAAATTGATACTTCTCGGAACATCTCTCTCCGTATCCGGATTGAAGAGCAAACTTCGACGAATGTTTTCCTCGTAAGAAATTGAAAAACACGTTGGCAACATTATTATTCATCAATTTTTTACAATCCGCGTATTAGTTCGTGAGTGCGAATCATAAAAAAAATTATCTCTCATATTTATTCTCTGTGCTCATTTATGTTTTGAAAAATATTGGACTTTTACTCAAAACTTGAAGCAAATATTGCCTTATATCATTTCCATATTTATTGTCAATTTATTCAAATATTTAAAGGCAAAAAGAGACTTAATTCCGACAGGGTGATCGATGGAAACGTAACGCTTGCTCGAAAACGTACGGAGGAGGAATATAAATTATTTCAAGGAATAATAATGGAAACAATCTGTTTTTTTTTATTTTGCACAATTCTTCTCTCTTCGTCATTGTTTTTTCATGCAAAACTCCTGGCCATCGATGTTTTAACTTTTGCCGCCCTCAGGGCGAACTCCCACTCTTTCCCTCCGCTTCGTTTTTTTTGTCACTTTTTTCCTCTCTTCCTTGCTCTTGCTCTTTGTCAAGCTCAGCATCGACATTAATATTAATATTTCCCCACCCCGGGCGGTGTTCTCCCTTGGACACTCGACGTTCTCGTGAGTCACCGCGAAATCGCCTCTGGGGCCTCCTTATATACAATTTTATACTGTAATACGTTAGTGTAGTGTTCAGGACCTTCGACAGAGGCCTCGGAACACGATTCACTTCAGAGACAAAGAAACTCGTGGAAGGAGAACGAAAAGAAGGCAGGGAACAAGAGAAAGAAGAAAGGAGCAAGAGATAACATATAAAAAAAAACGACAAAAGCATAAAATAAAACTGCGTTGTGCGTCGTCGCAAATCGCACGTGCTGCTCTTTCTCTGCTCCTCTGATTTATCGTCTCAAAATACTTCGATCCACTCTCGATATTCCTGTACGACAGAAACCAACGAGAAAAGAGATAAAAAGAAAATCCGAGACAATCTCAACCCAAATAATTCAACATTTTTTAAGGCACATCTCCGTCCTCTTTTTGGACTCCCTTAAAAATCCATCGCAACTGTTTTCCAGCACTAAAGAATTAGTCGAAAATTATTGAAAAAGAAAATAGTCGAAAAGTTTGAAATTCAATATTTCACTCTCCAAGAAAAATAATTAATTCATTTCTTGCATCACCCATTTCGACAATACTTCGCAGCAGAAAACCTGAATTGTTTCTCGATTCATGTTTTTTTTTTTGTTGAAAAATTCTTAATTTTTATCATTTTTTTTGACAATTTTTAAAAATTTCGATCGATCGGTCATTTTGGAGGTTGTGAACAAGCTCACGAACCGTCAAGCTTACTGGGGAGTATAGAATGCATTAAGAACTTGAAGTGAAGTGATGTGACCCTATATGGATTGCGAAAAGGATTGCCCTGGTGGAGCAAGGCGGCGTTGAAGAGCATTCAAGTTTCTTGGAAAAGCATTGCCGGAGCCCTTTTGCTTCAACTGAGTTTATTTCTTTTCGCAAAGAATCGTCTTCCTCATACAAGCGCGGACGAATGACCCTAGGGAGTTTAAAACGTTTAAGAGCTCAACCGACCGGTTCAGTGCTTCAAACTCAGCGCGCACTCCTCTCATCATTGCTTTGCAACCAACACACACACACACAGACCGACTTTTGCTCAACCTTTTCCTTCGAGTTTCTTCGAAAAGAAAAAGATTCTCTTATTGCTTATCACTTTAAGATTTGCCGCCTAGAATCCAATCACTCTGACTGCAAAGTCCCTCGATTTACGAATCTTTCTGCGATATAAAAATTCTGTAATAATAATAATAATCACCCAACGTGATTTCTCGTAAGGATTTTCTTATTCTGTGTATTTTCCAAAACAACGACGATCTATTGACGAGTCAATCCTTCTTGTCAACTTTTGTGTTCACGCGTATCGAATTTTCTTGTTTACAGTCGAAAAGATTTCATTGCACTAACGACGATTAGACTCTGCTGCTTTGGCCAAAATCTTGCCCCGACCTTTTTTCTTCTCGTAGAAAATAACTCATTTCTTTTGTTTCGACCAAGTTGATTTTCCTTTGCCTGCCAAGTTCAGGCTGTTCGTAACTTCAGAAGAATCGAGTTTACTGATTATTTATACGAGATAAATATGTCGGACTCGAATAACTCAACAATTTCAAAGGATTCGAGAAATTCCTCGTCGATTAGTGAAAAAGATTCGAGTGACGCCGTTGACGAATTCCCTGACCCTGGACTGGAGGTACGAGTTTTAAATTTCCGAGTTCATCGATTTAGATCGAGAGATTCGTAATGTAACTGCGCAAGCTGCATCGATGCATCGTCATTTTTTAGTTAAATGTGTGTTTTTTTTTGTAGATCGTAACAACAATCCGAACAAATATTGGGTAATTCACATGGCAATAGTTTTTCGGTGTCCCTGTGATCAGATTCTTGAAATATTTATTCAGTGCGACAAAAAACTTTAATAGTATCACAAGTCCGTCAACTTGTATCGTATTTTTCTTCTCAGCTGGCAGTCAACTTTCTTTCGGTGCTTTCTCTCCTCCCTGTTGCTTTGGTTTTCGTCTTCTTTCACACTGTGCATAAAAAGCGTGGGTACATGATTTTTTGGTCATTACGCTAGCAGGAACGTCACACGGAGTATGAGCGTCGAGCGAGTGTGCTCGTTCAGCTGCATACGAAATAAAAGTCCACGTGTGTACGTTACACAAGCTCAATGTCTATAAATACACACGAAAGCTTTTGGACTTTCTTAGGAAGATGCGTGTGAACGTTTGATGGTGTTGAGTACGTGGACACGTAAGAGGACACTGTGAAATGTCGTAAGTAGGTTGCCAGGCCATTGGAGCTCTTCTCGTAGTAGGGGAAAATCCTCTCGCTCTTTCTATGTTTATTATTGATGATTGAGTCGTGTGTGTGAAACTGCCGAGTTTCCCACAGGCACGCTTAGCACAAGGAAGAGGAAAAAAATGTAAGGGTCGCCAATGGGGGAAGGGGTAACCCTCAATGAGTTAATCTCTGATGGACCAATGTAAACAATCACATATTCGTTTATTTGCTTGCAGCGAATTATTCGTTGGACGTTTCTTGGTCGATGGCGCGTACCGAATTGGGCCAGGAAAATATGACGAGAGACTTTTATGTAGAATGGTTCAAATTTTAAAAATAGTTTTGTGCAAAATTTTATGCGACGAGAAAAAATAAATTTTTGTTTTTTTGCACATGCACCAATTAAAAAGTGTCTGCTTCGTGGAGGCGCTCGAGTCGGCATCGTCGCGCGACGTTTGACAAATGATGAACTTTTGTGGCCTACACATCGGCCGGATTGGGTGATTCGCGCGTATATACTGGTCGTGAGACTCGTCGAAAAATCACACGGTGTAACTGCGCAACACGTGTTTTCGTGCTCAGGAAGTATATTCGAGGCTCGGGTTAAAGTTAAATACGTAAAGGGCTTAGAGTGACGCACATAGCCAAAGGCGACTTGAGTTGACGCACTAGAGTCGCGTTGACGATTAAATGAGTCTGTGTCTGTGAGCCACGTGGGTTACGGAGTGAGAAAAATAATATTTTCAAGCGAAATCTCGAGCTTACGATCGATATTCTTTGGCTTGTTTGCCAAAAGTGGATTTCGGGATATTTTGTCGCAATCCTTTTGGATCATGTTTCCACACGGTTGGGCTTATGTTTCACGTACTTGCTTTTCTGTTTAGTCGTTCACAGTGGACTCCTACTTTGACCCAAACTCCCTTTTATAAACATGTCTATGTGTGCGTGCCTGTGTCTGAAAATAATAACATGTACGCGTATGTGAAAGAAACCGCTTCGACATGAATTTCCCACGGTTGCTCCGGCAACTTATTGGCGCGTCATATCCGACTCCTTTGATGGTGGGCCCATAACCCAACCGAGTAAAATGCAAACGGGGGCGGTCGAAGCATTCCCCTCGCGTGGATGACACGTGGCTCTCTGCCTCCCTCCCTCCCTCCCTCCCTCCTCTTATCCTTATCTTTCTCGCTCCCTTCCTCGATATACACTTCGTACATCCAAACGTGTATTTATCCAGGGTACGTGGCGTGCTTTATGTGCACCCGTTGGACCCTGCTGCGCAACGACCCTCGACTCCTTGCCTTATTGCTTCGTTGAACATTACAGGACCCTTTCCTACTCTCGTTCTCAAACGCCCTCAAATTTACAATTTTCGTAGCCATGGATTCGACTCTCACGATTCTAATCTCAGACACACGACTGCAAATCGCTCGAACGTTCACATTTTTTCATTTTCTCGAGGTTCTCCTAGTTTCTCGTCGTCTTTACGAAATAATACCATTTTTTTTATTATTTGCCGATTTCTTTTCCATTTTTCTGTGATCATGAAAGCGTTTGGTCTCGAATTTCGAAAAATCTGACTATTTAGCCATTTTTGTTGAACTAAATACTAGAAATTTTCGACGATACTAAAATCTGCAACGTTGGGATCGAACTTTCTATAAATTATTCATTAAATTTCAAAAACCATGACAATTTTGGTACCGATTTTGTGTTTCGATCTTAAAAAAACATCGATTAATTGTCCTGACGTAATATTGAATGAGTATCGCGAGGTTTGCTCGAGAAAAAACCGAATTTCGTTGTGTACAAACGATGAAAACTTCAACATGGTGAATGTTTCGTAATTAATCTCGCAGGCTAGAAATTTCATCAAAAATTTCGTAGTCCAAGTCATTCAGGTTCAAAGTGCCTCTAGTTTTTGTCGTCGCAACAGAAATTCATCATTTTTAAATCTCTCCCATTAACTTTATGGAAATTTTGAGCACACCTCGTTTTGTTTTGCTCCCAAGTATTTAGGACAATGAATTAATAAATTCCAAGCATCTCACATTCTTCGGTAACGTCGGGGCAATGTATGTGAGCGAATGTGTAGACGTGGATGTTTATACACTCGAGTGCAAACGGATAAGTATGTAATTTGGCGAAATAGTTTTTGCAGAAAGACGATATCTTACGCGGTGATGCCAGCGCCACCCTGCCAGCAATCGTGGCGATCGTTCTCGAGTACCGTTCGTTCAGACAACGCAGCGGTATCGTCGAAGGAACTATACTTCATCATACGTTCGTATAAACATCCATGTACACTCCTCAAATGATCTCGAGACCTTACACACATTTTTGCTTCAACGTCAAATTCTTTCCCAAAGCTTCACGCTTCTCCTCTCTTAGTTCTTCACATTTTCTTTTCTTTCTATTTCGTTCGGCACTTTTGAATCATTGCGAGACTGAAATCTGCTGATTTCAGGCAGGAGCTTCGAGACTCAACGATATAGTTATAAATGTACGATTCACTTGCGATCATTGGTCGATACGGGGAATCGATTTTTCATTGATATTTCGAGATTCGACGTTGCGTGCAGGGAGCAATTTATTTTCATGTTTCTTGGCGGTAAATTCTTGAGGATTGTTATCTCGTGATAACGTTTGGAATTTATCGAAATAACGAACAGGCAAGATGGATTATTGTTCAATTTTAAATCGCTGCTCAGAAACTAATTTTTCGGTATGAAATTTTTTAGAAAAATCGAGTCCCCGAGTGGAAAGTATACGTGAATTCTTTTGTAACAGAAGTTGAGGCGGGAGGACCTCTCACGCCCGAAAGAATGCATCCGATAAATAAATTCCGGTCCGCAACCTCTCCACGGTCTCGTGGCCGGAGGGCATTCGATTATATATATCCGCAGAAACGATAGAGAAAGAGAGAAATAAAAAAAGTAAAAGAAATTAAGGAGGAGAGAAGCTGAGAGAAAGAAGAGCGCCCTCTTTCTGTCGTTTGCTCGAGCAACGCCAGCGCTACGACGGCACAAACCACAAACAAGCGTTGCAAAGCCCACAGGAGACGAAAGATGATCCCTCTATTGCTGTACAGGCCAGTTCATATGGGTCAGTCCATGTAGATTCGAACGATTCATAAAAATTTCAATACAATTTCCAAATTTTGTAAAAGGAGGCTCGACGAATGGCTCGAAGTGTTTATTTCACTGCCTCGGAGTGTAGGAAATTTTCCTGTCACCAATTTTTTGGACATTCGCGAAAGGAAAAAAATTGATGAAAAGATCGGAAGAAAAATTTTTCTATTTCGCGACGTGGTCGACATGGAACTTCCTATAACGTCTGATAATTCTTGGACGATGGATTTCCATGAATCAGCCCAATTTCGAAAGCATCCCAAAAAAATGACGGGCAAAGGGAAAACGTTTAGACGTTATTTTCACCAACGCGTAGTATGCTTTTGTGATGACTGAGCTCATTCGTGACTGCAACCCCCGCAAAGTGCCAGAGGCCTGCCATTCTTTCATTCTTCTGTTTTTCTCATTTCTTTTTATTTCTTTGACCTTTTCTTTTTTTCAATTTTTTTCTTCGATGCTCGAGGGGCTTCTGCAGGATTTTGGCTCGCGTTCACGCTCAATTCATACGGTCTCAAAAAATACCAGACAAAATGCTACTCTTTCGAACTGAAAGAATAAAAATTCGCTGCATTCCTTGCATGAAAATGCAGAGAAATTATACGTTGCACTTTTGCTTTCGTTCATTTTGGTCTTCCGAAATTTTGAAGGACCTTCGGATGTCTGGACGCTTCTTGGAAATATTTTCACAATTCCGTTAACGGATTTTTAATTGATATCCGACGATACAAAATTACACGAAAAAATTACCCTCAATTTTTTGCATTCTTTGTGCAGAGACCGACGAACGCAGAGATTCGCGCTCGTAATTTTCTCACCGATAAAAAAATTCTCGATCTTTTCCATTTTCTCATCGGCCACTTGCTGGTCAATGAGCCTGACGACCCCATCGATTATCTTGACAATCTTCTCGACAAATGCATGTTATTCAGATCGGGACTGATCGAGCCTCCGTTACTCTTCGATAAACGGTATTTTCAATCATTTTCATAAATCAATTCTTATCTTAATTGCAATACAATCGAAAAAGTAATCGACCCGCTTAATTTTTATGGCATTGGCGTTCGAGTTTCGCCAAAAAATATGTCCAACAAAAAAAATAGAACGTAAATTTGCAAAAAAACATCTTGCGAGCGCGTTTTATTCATAAAATAATTCCGTGGTTAATGGAAATGTTAAAAAATTCGGTGAATAAAAAAAACGAAACCGAACGGTTCATCAAGGAAATTGAGATCGTTTTGCGAGCTCGGTTACGACCGACTAAATGCGAAGAAGAGTATACTAAGGTTTTTTGTTTCTTTAGATTCTCTGTTTATAAGATTTTGTGGATGACACGGGAGAGAATTATTACAAAACATGTTTATCTCAGAGCTTCGCGTTTCTTTCGGTATTGCGACCGCGCGTTGTCTTTACTCGCTCCTTCTTTCCCGCCTTTTCTCTCCCGCCCTCTCCGTCTCTCTCTCTCTCTCTCACAATGCGTTCTCCCGCGTCCATTCGTATGACAAGGCGAGATGTGTCCAACGATGGCAAGATGTTGAGCGCGAGTAGACGATAATTTTGCGGTAAAGCCAGGGAAACTCGGTGTGTCGTTTTTGTCTCTCGAAATTCACTACAGTTACCGCCCCGTCTCGTGACAAACGGAATTGGTTCGAAAATTATACCGTGCGAGCACGAAAAAAAATAAAATAAAATGAAAAAAGGACGTCAAGTTTCGCGAGATCCAAACTACCAGGATGGGAAGAATGAGGGAGTAAGAGAAGCGAGAGAGAGAGAGAGAGAGTCAGGAAAAGTATGAGGAAGAGAGCGAGAGAGAGAGAGAGAGAGAGAGAGAGAGAGAGAGAGAGAGAGAGAGAGAAATTTGCGGCTCGTCTCTTTGCCCCAACGGCCAATAATTTGATACTTGGGCCGACGGTCATTTCACTTCAGTCTCAACCGCGTCGTTTCTTCGCAATTTTTACCTCTCCCCCGTTATCCCCTCCCTCGCCCTTCCCTACTTCTTCGCATTTTTTCCTTCCCTTCATCTCCCATTTCCGTTGCTCCCGGAGGTCTCTTGTAATCTAATATTAATAGGTACATGTGTTTTTCTTTTCTCCGTTTTTTTATCATTTATTTTTTTCGACAAGACACATCGAAAGCCTTTTCCAGAGCCTCGACCTGACCTCTTCCGGCCACATTACTCTCGATGGATATAAAATTGGCATGATAACTTTGGGTATCTGCGACTTTGACCACAAACCCATTCAGAATGAAGCCGGACGCGTTGATAAGCAAACTTTCGTCGATCAAGCGTGAGTTCCTTTCGTTTTTAGTTTTTTCCTCATTTACAAGTTGGCCAAGTTTTTTTGTTCGGTCTTGGATTTGATAATTTTTTTTTTACCCGGGCACTGAAATTTTTGAATTGAATTATTTCCGTTATAAAACCATGCATGAGTGTGTGTGGACGTTTTTTTCTATTACAAGCTGAATCGAATCAATGGCGTGAACCAAAATTCGTTTGAAAACATCTGACCCGTCGATTCCATAAAAATCCTGGTAAAGAATGATCCAGCATAGGAGAGAAAAAAAATAACGTGCTCCACGTTATTCGGTCAATTATTATAATTTAATGTGAGAAAATGCGGGTGGCTTGTATAAATTTTCCGCTCGTTTCCACTTCAGTCACTCGGGAGTTGCGATTACTCTGAATGCGTGATTCCTCGCTGCTCCCGTTGCTCGTAGTTGGCGTAACGTAACCGCGTATTCGCGCAGGAAGAACAAGACCGTTTTATCAGTCGGTCTCATCCTGGGAAAATCTGCCCCACTACTGGCCATACGTTTTTGTATTTTTATCTTTTTTCTTCCACGATTCCAGATTAAATCGCAATGTACTTGGCGAAAAACGCGTGTACGTAATTGATTGAATCATTCCGTCTCGCTTATTATTTCCGAGGTCGATCATGATGCTTCGTAAATATATACACCATTCCTGTCAGTTCACACGAACCTAACGAATAGAGAGGCAGCACAGTCGTGAGAGCCTCTCCGTTTCCGAACTAACGCATCAACCTTTGGCCCACTTGAAAATTTCGAAAGTTACATCGCTTTCGATAGTTTCGATCGATCAATGGGATTTTTTTTTAAATTTTAACAAATTGTGGCAAAAATATGCTCGAATATATAAATTTTGTTTTTTAAATTTGTATTTCGAAAAAAAACAAGCCAAGCCGTAATGTCTTGACGAAAAAAAAGTTCCAGATTATTTTTCGAGATGTAGATTCAATTGCCAATATTTTGGCCATAACTTCACGCGAGCAAAACTTCACTTTTAGCGAAAATCCCGAATTTTTTAATCAGCTCACAATTCCGAACGATAATCGTCACGATGAAAAAATGTATCGAATAATGGCAATAAGGAAACACTCGTATCAACTATAGGTTTTCGAACCGCGATGCCGCGGCGTGGAAAATAATATTCCTGGGATATTTCCTTTCAATTTCAAAGCCGAGCGACCACCGCAAACGAAACATCTCGCGATTCACACGGCAAAACGAAGATATTTATTAGGATTCTCATGCCAAGTGTCCGACCGGATCCCACAATTATTTTTACAGCCGATGAACCTCCCATTTCCAGAAATATATCGGTTGGATAAAAACCGTAGAAAAAAGCGTGAATTCAGGGCAAATTCATAAACGAAAACTTCCAAGTATTATACATTTTTGCAGGCTAAGAAAAATACGTAGTCGATCTTGTCACTTCGTACCGTATTAATCATCCAATTTGAAGTGTTTTTGATTCGATGCAAAGACTAGGTAGTCCATAGATTTTCAGATTATTTCCAATGCTTATAATTTCATGAATTTCGCTCTTTTCCATTGTCGAATTGAATGTTTAATAAAAACTAATGACGGTGCAGGAAAACGTATTTTTAAATGATAAAAGTTGTAACATATGATTCGCGTTTGTTAGCTGGATGTTTCTCGCTGAGGCATAATCACGGTGGGTCTCTCTGTATTTTATTGACTCGATGATTTTCTGAAGTGTGCGCGTCGGACGAGACGCGTGCTCGGTAATTTAGTTCAATTGGCTCGCGCTCGCATCCCGCTCAATTCTCCTTTTTATCTTTTCTATATGTCCTTTGAACATATACATATATATATGAATGGATAAATATATATATGGAGCATTTACGACGCAGTAATAAATAGTATCTTAACCTATAGAGTTTCTCGTTATCCCTCTCCCTCGTTTTCTTTCGTCTCGTCGCGAGGACATTGCTCGTGGATGTATCCTCTTCGTCTCCTCGTTCCAAACGAGACGACAATGACGTCAGGCATCTTTGGGTCAAGTGGGGCCCATCACGGAGGATGAGAGACGTGCACCATTATAGATGCCATTAATGTGTCTCCAAATTAACAGACGAATCTTAGTACATTGTTAGTTATACATGTAGAAACGTGTCCTCATATTTATTCATCTATGCACATTTATCGTCCATTGACTATTTCGTGTCAACACGAATGGGCAATATTTTTATTTGGCCTCCGACGAAAATATCACACAAGAAAACTCTTTTATATTCTTTGACCGTTTCTTTACGTTTTTCTTTCTTTTAATTTTTACAGAAAAGCCTGTCTGGTGAAAATGCTTCGGGAAATGATTGAAAAATCAAGTTGAGACAATAACTTTATTGTTCCTTGGTTTTCTGTCGTGGATTTCGTAAGAGTTCGAATTATTTTTGGCGATTAATAAATATCATGGAATCTTGGCTTTTGCACAATTGAATTGAGTCTCGTTTTAACTTTTAGAATAATTGAACGTATAACGAAATTGATCCGTGTTCAGTTATCGATTCAGTTATCGAAGGTCCTGGCAACGGAGATCCGATACGAAGGAAACTGGATACGGATCCGATCGGCTTTCCTTGTCTCTCTCTCCCTCCTTCTATATATCTGTCTCTCTCTTTCCCTCTCTCTCTCTCTCTCTTTCTCTCTCTCTCTCTCTCTCTCTCTCTCTCTCTCTTACTTTCTATCCATCTCTCTTTTCTCCGAGAAGTGCTCGTGCGTTGACCACACCGAACGCTCTCGATAATTCCCTCTGTGTTATAAGTACTGTGACGATATACGTACGAGCATATATGCGTCACACTCGATTCGGTATGCACTCGTTCGTTCGCTCATTTGAGTCACGGTTCGCTGCAAATCGGCCCACATCTCCGACAACCACAGATCTCTTTTTTAGCTTTGTTCCTTGTTTCGTTTTGCACTCTATATTCTTGTGAAATATATTTAAATATACAGGGAATATATTTATACAAGTATTTCCTAGTAACGATCAAGTTTTTGAAAGTAAAATTAACGGGCATAACAATTTATGAGAATAGAAATAATAATTTTGTAGAAAATCAACTTTCTTCGAGTTTTTTTTTCAAAGCGATCGTTGCATTATCTCACAGATATTTGCAATACGTTTCTTTCCGTCTCAATTACCATTTGAAACTAAACTGATTCATCCTCGTTGGGGTTTAACTGCAGAAAAGAGAGACAAATATTCCTGGTACTCTACAACACTCGTAATGACGAAATCCGCACGACGACAAACAACATCGTCTCAAATTCGTTCTCTCGCGTTTCTCAATCCGTGTCGCCTGCTTTATGTTCCGAAGTATTTTATCCTTCGATCGTCTTTCTTAGCGTTCGTAACGTAAACTCGTAAAGGATTGGAATTTCTGAATGGGAAGTTGCATGAAATATCGATTTTCGAAAATTCATTTTTGTTTCTTTCATTTTTCAATTTATTGTCCAATTTTAATTGAGATTGTTTTTTTTTTCGTTGAATGAACATCTCGTGTCGAGCTCAAAAGAATCAACGATCCGTCAAGGGTGTTGGAACTGCCCATTTATTTGTATGCGGTCATGTGCTTCGTCCGTATAACGAGCTCCGGCACATTCGACCGCGGTCCTCTCGAAAGGGGCACATTGCTGTGTGTTTGGTTTGTGCGAAATTCGAGCGCACACGTACACACCAGCGTTGTGTTGTGTCATTGCCCGTGAGTCGATTTAACGGGCATGTAGCGCAACTGTGGCGAAAGGATGCACTATATTTGTGCACGCACTTGGTTGTCGTTGTTTATGCGATTTATTTCGTACACTGCGAAGCTCAAAGTTAAAAAATCATAAGTACAACGAGGATTCGCTTTTTCGAACGACTTCCGTTGATTAGTTTTCAAAAATAATAACAAAACTTCGTTTTTCGTGGAGAGTTTGAAAAATCTTGACCTTGAAAACAAAACGTCCAACGGATTGAAAAGAATCCGGTTCCGACCGCTAGGAGAACATTTATAAAGTCGTCGGAGTTATTTTATTTTCATTATTTATCGTTCACGTTTCCAATACCACGAATCAATCGAGCATAATTATTGAAATAAGATAATAAGAAAAAAAAAGAAATGAATTTAAAAACCTTGTCGCGGGAGGCGGTGAAAGCGTTCTCGTAGTCATGATTCTTTTGTGCCCTTTTCTTTTTTTACCAATTTTATTCAAGCGTGACGCAAGTGGCCCGACAGTGTTCGATACAGTGTGCCGTTTGCAGAGTTTTGTTTCGATCGCGAGATATACGTAGTGGTATGGATACGGGCATGTCTTCCCCTCTTGTTCACCCGTATACACTCCGACGTATTTATGTGTTGCCGCAAACTCACACTCGTTCAGTGAAAAGGAGAACGAGCTACATATATTTTCCTTCTGCCCCTGGGGCCCACTCTTTGGATTCTCCGCGGATCGTTGGTGGGGGGAAATGACCACCGAGCGTTGGGTTAACGCTCGCCTCACGACGCGTTCGCCAGTACGATTCTCCGTTCTCTCTAGGGAGGGTCGTCATGTCGAATAAAATCTCGAGACAGTCTCGAATTTTTCAATCTCGTGAGCTTTATTCGTCACTACTTTCGTGCAATACTTAAACGTTTATTTCTCTCGATTATCATTTTCGAAAAAAATCTAAATCGAGGATTTCTACTCTTTCATCGTAAATTCGATTTTCTACGAATCGTAAAATGACCGAGTGAAGTTTTTGAGCGGGAATACGTGATCGCGATAAATAGTGCTATTATTTTTAAGTGATTCATCAATCTGGAAATCTTCGCCAATCATCATTGGATAATCGATCGAAAAGTTCATTTTACCACGAGATAATAAATCTTCTTGTGACTATCTCTAGTGCTTGCGTTTTCTGACAGTTTCCCTCCACGTTTGGAAATATAAAACAAACAAATATTATTATGAGGTCGTGATCTCTAAGCTTCGAACCCAAATCTTCCGAGAGGAAGAATTTTCGTTTGAGAAACGGCCGATCTCGTTAAGGATTCAGTGAGCTCTTGCTTAACGATGAAATCCGCCAGTGATTCTGTACGCTTTGTGATACTTTTCCTTGGAACAATTACCGTTTTGTTTCTCGTGAGAAATATAGACGGAGCTCCTGCCCATTCGAATGTTCCGAACGCGGATCAGTGCGATTGGAGTGGAAGGTTTGTATTTTTTTTGTTTAAAAACATGTCTTAATGGAATTTCAGAATTCTGCCCGGATTTCTGCACATCGAAAAGCTTTCATGCAATTTTAGGGAACAAAAACTTTGAATTATTTCGAAATGACTCTTTTCCGATCCTACACGATCGTAAAAATTACTCCATGATTCGAAATGATAAACACCACAATGTGTAGTCTCGTTATTTTTTACGAGGTTATGTGTACGGTGAATTGTTTTCTTATTCGTCTGGTATGAGCTATTAGTAGGTTCCCGGTGAATTTTCTCACATTGGCAATGTGAAAGCCATGTGATAATTGCCCAAGAAAGGGACTAATGCGATGTCGATCGCTCTTTCTCTCTCTTCCTACGTCCAACAATCCATTTCTGGCTTTTAGAGAATGCGAGAATTTTCTCTTGGGCTTTATCTTGAAATATATGCCTTTCACTCGTCCCCTGTCTCACTTCCTCGTTTACATACACGTACGTATATGTGTACGCGTATAAATACGACTAGAGCGTTCGTTAAATTGCCTCTTTATGGACCGGTCGTAATTAAAGATCGTGGAAACGGTGAATCGCCTCGAGAATGGAAACAACAACAACGGCATTAAATTTCCCGCGCTTGGAAACTTTGAACAGCCATGCATTTCCCTCAGATTTTTCAGGATTATTACGCACGAATTTTTCTCATATTCACAAGTTAATTCATGAAATATTTAGTGACGTTGACAAGTTCCGAAAAATTGAACTTGGATGTCGAAAGCGAGCTCGATCGAAAGTTTTTAACACGCTCAAGAGAAGTAGGTCGGTGAGCATGCAATCAACGGCTTTATTATTATAACAGTACTGCGAAAAAAAAGAAACGTTAATTCCGTATTCGCCGTTACGTCGTTTTTGAGACAGTAGATCGTCGTCGGAATGACGAGTGTCGTTAGGAACTGCGCCATTTTGTTAAACAATGTTCGGGGATTAAAAATATGTTGAACTAAACGCGAAGTTCGAAAGAGCACGAAAATGTCTACAATCGGATCGTATTTCGCGCTGAATCGCTAATTGAGAGTCCTCGACGTTGGTGAAGAATCATAACGATGATAATAATAATAATAATGAAAATCAAGAGTAGCAAGGTCGCGAAAGACTCTCGAGTTTCTCGGGTCTCGCTTTTTCTTCTGTCGTGTTTTCTTGTCTCCTTCCCCTTCATCTCGCTCGTTACTGGTGATATCGAAGCACCGATCCCCGATGCTCGCGTGCCCGATAAAATCAATCGGTATAGCTGACTTCTAGAGTGGCCGCATCAAAGAAAAAAGGAAATGGCCGCGATACCTGTGCATCAGTCGGAAGGAATACGCGTTGTTGGCTGAAAGGGTACGAGCCATAATTTAATAGGCCCTCCTCTTTACCAGACTGGGAAAGAATAGAATTTTATTAAAATACGAATCGGTCGGCCGTGCGCCAGAGCATTGAAAACCGGTTTTGCTACGAACTCTGGAGCAAAACTTACAAAGGCAACACGTGACGCCATCTGTTGCATGATTTTTTAACTCTGAAGTATCGCTCGGACTCAATCGGTTCTACGAAAATAATAAAATTACTTCTTGGGCAATTTGTATGAAACCTTTTCAATAACTAACTCGTTCGATTAGATTCATTTCATTTCCTCGTCTCGTCATTATTACGTCACTCGGATAATAACAATTTTTAAATCGTTACTTCTGCATCGGTTGAACGTTTGCGCTGTTCAATTCCAGGATTTTTCAGGAACATAACGAACTGTCAGTGTTGTTTTTTTTTCATTGTTTTTTTTATCGACCGTCGGTAATAATCGAGAATTTGTGAACTTCCCTGTTATTGACGTATTTGTAATAATTCATGTTCGATTTTGTGTTTCAGTGGCGGAGGTGGAAAAGGGGTTCGGCCGGTTTATCTGCGATGTTCGCGGGGAACCGTATCGTGGCGTTATCCACGCGGCGCTCTCCGCGTCGTATTGTCAGGTGGAAGTGAAGGACGGAGCTTTCGCGGTTGCGTGAAAATCTCCGGACCGGCTCGAGTTTATCTCGAGGGCAAGGGTACTTTAAGGCCAATTTACTCACCGGGCGATGGTAAACACGAGGCTCTCCATCGTTGTTTCCACTCGAGGGGACAATTGGCCGCCCTATACGTCGAAGCGGACGAAACTGCTCACGGGCGTTCAACCGTTAAATTGCGATACGATCTTGAACTTGCTACACGACAAGTCAAGGAAAAGAATGAAATTTCCGGCGCGAGGGAGACCTTCGCTGAACGTGACGAAGAAGTTGAATGTCGACCTTGCTCCAAAGAGGAACTCGCCGAAGCTTATTGCAAAAGTGACCTTGTCGCTAGAGGAACCGTCAGCGCTGTTGAGAGACGGCCCGACCTTGAAGCAGCCGAACTCGTACTTAGGGTCACCAAAACTTTGAGACGCGTGGAAGAAAATGAGGTGAGTTTTATTTATTTTAGTTTATTCTTCAACGTTTATTCCCTCATCCCTTTTCTTTTCAAATGTTTATTTGTATTCGTATCCAATTATTTTTAAAAATTCAATCGTCTAAAATCGCCGAAAACTTTAGAGACGAATTTTCGAGAATCCTTTCGATCTTTTCGAATTATTATGATTTTAGGACAACGAGGTAGACTCGGCCGATCTGCGATACCAGAGAGAAGTTCGCGTTCGTGTACCAACAGCCTGTGATGCCCGGCACGGCCAGGGCGAATTTGTGATAATGGCGAGAAGGAAACTCGGTGATCTTGCGCTTGCATGTGCCCCGAGGCTCGAGGCGTGGGCGGAAGCTGTACGGGAACTCAAGAGCGCACCCTGCTTCTTGCGAAGTTAGCGCTTGTCTCATCTCGCATTTATGAGGCAATGAATATGCACTGGCATTTTGTAAATACGTATATTACATATGTATCAGTGGAAAATCGAATTATTAGAGTCGCCGATCAAAATAACCGGAAAGATTTTGAAAAAGCAGTGAGAAAGTTGCCAAATTTCGAAATTAAAATCAAAAGAGGATTCTTGGCTGGTCTGATAATTCCTCTGGTCTCAATAACTTTGGGAACTCTTCACAGTCAAACAAAAAACGAACGTTCTTGGTATTTTCACGATTTGGAGAAAAAAATCTATCCAAAGTTAGCCCAGTTTTCATTTTTTGGTCCCGAGGACTCTAATCTTTCTCCGTCAATGGGAAAAAAAAATTATCTGTTTCTTTCACCATTTCCGTTCACATGGCGTCTCCAATTCGATTCTCCACTGTGTATATCAACAAACAAATAAATATATATATATATTTTTGAACATACATGTACATATAGAGCGCGTACTTCGAGTGTAAGATACCGATCTCCGAACTGTGATATTATTGTTCTATAAGAGGTTCAATGTGAAATGGTGTTTTTTTTTCATTCTATTTCTCTTCGACGCGTCGGCGACGCGAATGAATAAAAAATGTTGAGATTTTGGAGTAACCCGGTTTTTGTTTCATTTTCTTCACCAGCGAGATGCATCGAACGTCCGAAATGAGGATAAATTGAGCTGAAACCGAAGGGATAAACAATTTTCTACGATCTCTAACTTTTTCAAATTTAAAATACAATTTTTTGGATATTTATGCAGGTAACGAGTTGACGTGCGATTCTCGGACGCAAACCTTGCAGCGCGTCACTTCCAAGTATCACTGGACGCCATTTTTTTGGAGTCACTATGCTTGATCAAATTTTTTGATAATTCAGAATTGGATAGTGGATATTATGAGTAAAATCGGTTCAACAGAAATATTTTGTACAGGAAAACGTTGAGGTGATTTCGTTGTCTAAGGAATTACGTTGGATCGAACTAACGTTTTTTGATTTTAATCGTTTCCGGAACTCTAATCTACGTGAAAATTACAGGGTACAGTATCTATACATTTTTGTCAACAAATATATATCATCTTTTATTTTTTTTTAGTTCTCTCGTTTTTTTTTGTCGAATGTTCAATTTGTTTAGTCGTTTTGTTTTATATAACAAAGACATGGAAAACACACAGGAATAAGCCTGTACATAAAGGCGTATATTCGTAAAAAACAGCTACCATTTTATTTTCTTCGAATAGTCTTGGAGACAAAAATTTTTTCAGTTTTACTTTGCTTTGTTCACTCGTTCCGCTTACTTTTGTGTTATATCTCAGATTTTTCGCGCTTCCGATATACGCGTAATTATTGTTTAACGACTCGCAAACAGATTTGTCGGTTTCAAGTTTTTTCTTATCATTATTCCGTTACGGAACCGCGTGATACACTCACATGCTAATTCCTCCGGTCGAGCTGCACTTATTATTTTTTATTCTCGTTTTTTCGGCCAGAATTTTTTCATTAACGCTTCTTACTGGTTTACCTTTGGTTTTTTGCGTTGCACTTATTTAAAAACGTAGAATGTTTCATCGGTTGAAACGCTCGCACAACGAAAAGCTTGCGCCCATCGTCAAACTAATGACGATTGAGAATTTTTGACACACACATAGAAAAAAACATAGACATAAAGTCAATCTCAAAAATTGCACATTTTCCATGAAAAATATTTCGAAAAAAACGTCCAAAGACTGCTTTACACATCGATCCGAATATTTGTATACACTTTGAGAAAAATAATTTCAACAATGATTCGTTGCGACAGTGATATTATCTTTGGCAAAAAAACACAAAGAGAAAAAAATGATTGTCGATTTTTCAGCGTAGAGCTTGTCCCCGGGTCAGGGCGATATTTTATACGAGGAAACACCGAAGCTGTTGGCACCACACGTACAAAACACACATACACAATAGAAAACAAGGATTCACGTGTCTGAAAAAAAAGCCATCACAAAAATCGTGTATCGTACGCTTATGAAAATTAAAAAAAAAAGAACAACGGGAAAGAAAAATATTTCGAACAATCCGAGAGAGATTCACACTCGGATTGATAAAAAAAATTCGTTGCAACCATTTTTCCTCAATGTTCCGACATCGAGGGCCATAATCGTGATAAGCAATTATTTACAATTAAACAAGAGTCTCATTCCAAGTTCTCGTACGCAAATTTTATATCTCGCCATATTTTTTTTGCTCCCTTTTTCCTTTTGGCAATATCTCGCGTATCAACCCTGTATATTTACAAAATTTCCTAACGAAAAAATCCCCATGTTAATGATACAGAAATATTTATCACATCACAAGAAAAGAAAAACGAAAAATATATCACCGTTCAGTTAATTGAATTCGCAAAAACCGATATTTTTTCATCAGAAAAATAATCGTTTCCGTTTTTCCGCTATTGTTTGTTTTCACTACGCGATATGGAAAGGATAATTTGGACATAAAGACACCATCAGATCGTCCATATTCGGCAGAACAACGACTCTCTCAAATTCTTTCAACAACTTTGTTTCTATCCATTTTGTTACGTATCCAATGTTAACTGCTCTCTCGCCAACTGCTGGCTTAGTCGTTAATATTATTTGTGGTACCGGCTTGAAACCGTACCATATACGATCGGACGGCGGTGGAGGAATGTTGACAGTCAAACAGCCTTTAATACTCGATACATTCACCATAAGACGTATCTCGGTGTTGGAAAGTCCCTCCATTGCTCTTCTTACGTACGAGAGCTCTGCAGCCTGAAAAAAAAAAGCAGAAAATGATAATTTTTTTCAATTTCAAACCCTTTTTTCCATGAGAATGTGTTTTTTTTTCTCAGCCCTATCTCTTTGGGCTTTCTGCGGCTCTACAACTCTTCCAGACACCGACACTTTTTTATCTCTCACTCAGGACTCTTTTACACACACGTTCCCAGATGAAATTCCAACAAATAAGTGGACACCATTTTTTTTCCACGTTAAACATATGTCAAGTTCTAGAGAGATTGCTATTTGTGGTTTCTCCGATTCCACGAGTCATGGTCAAACTTTTTGCCAAATTGTGTCGCGAGTTGCCAATTTTTTACAATTTCTTCTAAACGATTTTCAAAAACAAAGAATTCTCGATTAATTGCCGCATTTTCATATGAAAACCAGTAAATATTTTCCAAACGGCGCACTAAAGATGGTTTAATTTTGTTTGATAATGATAAATATTCAGAGATAAGGGAAGGTGGTTGAATGTTTCTTATCAAAGCGGATTCCCTCGGAATTTAGACTCAATACGATTTTAGGCTGAGAACATGAGAGTGAAAGATCCCTAAGGCTTGTGTAAATCCGACATCTGGAGAGAAGCTGGCGCTTGGGCTCTAGTTTCGCGGCCACTCTTGCACAACCGTCGTCAGAGTTGAAAAAATAATATATCGCTATTACTACGAATCCCCAAGGACACGAGACGAGAGCAAAATAAAGAAAAGTGAGGATCGTTGCGGCCAGTCCAAGATACACAAACGCTTTTTATCATCTCGTACAGATATCGCTCGGGCTATTAAACGCTCTTCCGATTAAATCTGACGCACAGCTTCCGAGATATAAATTATAAAACATATGAAAAAATGTTTCTCACACTTAATAAACGCCCGACTTGAGTGCCAACGACGATTCAATTTCGGCCATTTAATTTACTGCGATTTTTTTTCACTTTCACATGAGATTAAAATGTTTTCAACTTACGGATTGGAAATATCTGTTCGCTGCGAGTTTGTCAACCATGCTGAGAAACTTTCGACCTGACGATTGCGTGGGACTGGAAAAATTATTGATTTTCCACGTGTTAATAAGTTTGCCACGTCAAATATCGTTATTGCATCGGAAACTCCTAAATTCCTGTTTTTATGAAATAAATTGACAAGAAAACGTTTTTGCCGAAAAAACTTACGTGGATTCTCGGGAGCCTGGGTTCGGCGGTGCTGTTGTATTGTCTTCTTCTTCGGTCGAGGTTTCTGGGCTGTCTTCGACGTCACTATCGAACATTGGAGATCGGGCTGGTTGCGGTGGTTTGTCATTATTAACAATATCGTTTGCATTGCCACTGACTGAGCCTGCTCTCGTCAATTTCATTAGATTTAATTTCGTCTCGATCGTCATAGTGAAACAACCTTCGTAAGTAATGTCAAGGTCAACGGACAATCCATGCTCGTCGAGAATCGGTTTCGTCGCTTTGTGTATAACAGGAGCTCCTTGACCAATTACCAATTCTGATATTAATAAACTTTGCATAAAATATGGCAACTTTATGTTCGACAATTTCCTCTGGATTTTCTCTTGAATCAGATTAATCGTGTCTGGCGATTTGTGCATGTCGAACAGTATCCGGCCTAGTAATGCGTTTAACCAAACGACCTCGTTTTCGGCAAAGGAACCACCCGTTTCACTCGTCGGAGTTGATTGAGCCTGAAATCCAATTTCATTTTTTCATGTCGACTCCATTTTGGTCAATTAATTATAATTCCTCAAGGGTTAGCGTTAGATTGTGAAGTTGTAAGGATTGAATGAATCTGAATTGTGCCCAAGTGAAATAAATACTACGATAAATATCCTGGAAACTCGTTGGAGATCGAAAAAAAATATCAATCAATTTTATCAATCAAACAGTAATTTTCTCCATCAGCTCAATTCTTTGTTTTTTTCTTTTCATTATAGGGTAAAAAATACGGACTGCGGTCCTCGGAAAGTGGGCATTGAAGGATGCGGATTGTCTGATCTACTCACATCGGTGTAACGAGACATATAAGCGTTGTAAGTAAGTTCGGACGTGACTTCATGAGCGATTGCAGTAAAGTTTGTATTTTTCGTATCTGTGCTTGTTGATGGTATCGAGGGCGGGTTGGAGGACGGAGTTATATCCTTCTGCGACGATATTGAATTACGTTTGCTTCCAAAGCCCGTTGCTCGTGTCAAGCGTCTATACCTAGAAATTATATCGGTTTACATAATATTTTTTTGATCATAGAAATCTCTGTACATTGCAGTGTATTCTGATATTCGGATTTGTCAGAATAGAAAAAGACGCTAAGTAGGTCGAGCTTGTGGAATGGGAGACGTAAGTAGAATAAAAATCATATTGTATGTATAAAATGTTTCATGCGAATTATAACGAGTAGTTGTTAAAAAAAAAATTAAATTTATACCAATCTTCTTTCTGGCGATCGGTTCTGGCGAAAACATATATTCTCAGTTTTGATATCTGGTCTTCGTCATCCTCGTCGGGGTCGCGGCAATCAGCAAACACATCCTTCTGTTTGTCTCTCAATTTAGTTGATTCTTCGTCGTCATCTTCGTCCTCATCTTCTCCCTCCTCATAAATGAGCTTTTCCTTTTCGCTGTCGGTTTTTTGTGTTTCATCGTCCGATCCCGTATTCAAATCGACGTTTTCGATGATCCCTTCTTTGCGAAAAGTCACGCAGATTGGATATTTCTTGCTCCAGCGTCTGGATATAAATAATTGAGGATTACTCGAGTTGCCATTAGCGGATTAATTAGAAAGGCAATAAAATGCAGAATTAAAATGAAATGAGAGGCTTCGCTATTTTTTGGTTTTTAGTCGAAAATCAAATAAACCTTCTTCTCGTGAGACCTTCGGGCAGCAATTCTATTTTAGCTCCGATCAGCGAATAGACTCTTTTCCTCGTAAATTTCGGCACGTGTTGAGGTTCGTTCCAAACAGCTCGTTTGGGTATCCTCGTTCTAGTTTCCATGATACGTAACGCGTCAGATTCGAGCTTAAACATTACGGAGTTAGTGCGTGCAACGTGATAATTATCCGGATCATAATCGTACGGCAATTCGTTGAGCCACCCTTCGAACTTTTCGAAAACCGCGTGTTCCTCAGCGGCCGGAATTTCGACGATAGGACATTCCAGGCTTTCGGTAATTTTTCGTACGGCTACAGGAGCATTGAGAAGCTTTTTTACTCGTGAGACTAATTTTTGTACGCTTATTACGAGAAAAATCCCGGCTATACAACCGATCAGGTAATCGGGCAAAGGAAGAACGTAATACGTCGAGAATAGCACGATTGGGACAGCAACCAATTGATGAAACAATTGTCTTTTCAGTTGTGAAATTATTTCCGCTGGTTCGTCAAGGTTCGTTTTAATCATTTCGATTTTCAAACCTTTTTCATTCAAGGGCTTTGTTCTGTCCTCACACTCGTTCTTCTGTTTCTCATCTTCTGACACTTTTCTTCCCCCTACACTGTTAACGTTTTCATCAGCCAATTCCGCTGCCTCAATGCCACTCTCAACGCTGTTCTCGTCCTCTGAATTCTTTGCTTTCAGTCCGGTCTTTATGTTTGAAAAACCAGCGAATCTCGAAGACTGCGATCTTCTGCGGATGCCTGTGGCCGTCGATCCACTTTCTTGCTTTTCCGGTGTGAAGTCTTCTGTCGGCGTCACTTCACCCAAGTCTTCGGAATCACTGAAACTTGAATTCTCGCCGCTGCGTCGTTTCAGCTTTTTTCGTTTGTCGCTCTTGATTTCTGACAGCTTGTCTTCGAATGTTTTCGTCAACTTGCCTTTGAAGTCTGAAAACATTTTCCACGGATCGCTCGGCGGAGTTCCCTCTGACAAGCTACCATCCACACTGCCCGAACGCTTTTCATACGCCTCTTCGCTTTCATTTTTCTCACACGATTCTTTCGCACCCGTTTTGAAAGGACTTGATTTGGGCGAACTTTTTTCTGATTCCGGAGTCTGCTTCTCCTCATCCGTGCTCGGATAAAGTTCCTCTAGCTCGTCGTCACTCGCGTGATAACGAATCGATGGAACGGACGTTGTTATAGGTTTTCCTGGCACCAAATCAGAGAATAAACATTTAATTATGTTCAGAAGCCAAAATACATACGTTTTTCATCTTGAAACTCATTGGAAAAGAAGAAAAAACCCGTTTATTTTATTTGCCCCATTTTTTCAGTAAAACAAGGCTGAATGATAAAAACACAATCACACATTCATTCTGCACGATTCGAATAATACATTAAGAAATAAAATCGACATACTAATAAATAAGTTTTAGAATTTTTTTCATATACCAGGTTTGCTGACAATTTTCGAAAAAAAATTCATTCAGATATTGATAAAATCGTCTCAGTTTTTGATTTTATAAATTTCTTTGGAAAAAAAACTGTCAAGTCCAAAATTTGGATTTCACCATTTCTGGTGGTCAGGAATAATTTTAAAATCACTAATAAATCACGATTCACAAAATTTTACGTTTATTCCAAGCAAGTGCTTGAAAAAGAAACAATTGTAATAAAATATTCGCGAAAACAGGAAATAGTTGGAAGGAATGATTAATAATTTATGGTGAATCATTTGCTTTTGTATTGAATTCATGACAGTTGCTAAGCAGAAATACGATATATTTTGAATAATATATGACGAGAAATGTCATTGTTATTGTTATGGAAATGATTATTATTGTTATTATAATTACTAAAAGTCTGAAAAATGTACCTTTCATCATGGCCAGTGTCATTCGAGCAGGGCTGTTTCTAGATGCCATCTCTGGACCGGGAATTCCGAGTGAAACACACGGTCTTTCAGTCGTTTATTAATTTTCCTTCTATCCCCTCCCCACCGGCTTTAACTAAACTATCGCGTAATTTATGTAGCCATACATGATGAGGATCATACGTCACTGCTAGTATACAGCTGTCAAACGCGCAGATCGCACGTTTATTGCAGCTTTTATTTCGTTTCGTTGCTACGCGAGCGCGAAGTTATTGCACACTCACCGAATTGATTTCATTGCAAAGGAACACGAACGTTTAATGAAATTTAGACGAATTAGTCTCAAGTCTCGGTTTTCGGCCGTAGAAAAGCGCTTCAAAAACATTTCTACGAATTCGGTCGCACATTGTGTTTATATATAGCCACGATAACAATGAACGATACGGGATATCTTGCGATAATGTTTCGAATTGATTGAAAGAAGTTGATTTTTTACGAAACTATGAAGAAGCCTTTATTATCAATGCTCGAGAATCAAGATTTTATTGTTCTCCAACCGTCCTGCAATTCCGAGCAATGATTGTTTTTTTTTCCACGTAGTAAACTTATACGTTGAGAATCACATTGTCAATAAACCGATCGTTATCGCCAGAACTTCTCTCTACGCTGAGACCTACGAAGAAGTGCTCATCTACCTTAGTCCAGGTTCCACGAATTTTGATATTCACCTAACAATATTGACCTTTGTATAGTACACTTTTATTTACGAATTCACACGGTATACTCAAGGTTACTAGATTATGCGGAGAAGTTTGTAAGACGAAAATTCAACATTTCCCAACTTCAGATCGAGGCTTATAGAGTGTCATTTCGTATATATCTATATTCATATTTTTCTCCCTCTCTTGGGTCGCGAATTGATGTCCATACTCCATAGGCCGTGCGATTTGCGACTATAAGTTCCTCAAAGTCGACGACCGTCCATAAAAGAAATAAGTTCATGAAAAGTATCAAAAAAATCGAATGTTATTACCATATACAGGGAAAAACTTTGCATGGTTACGAAATTGATTTTCTCGACGCGAAGGTTGAGTTCGTTGCGTAACAGCTGATATCGTTAAAACACGTTATTCACGCTGATCTCGTATAAAGTAAATGAAAGGGGACATGAACGTTTGAGTAAATTACAAAGAGTTTGGAACGAGACTTTTTTTTTCAATTGTAAATGACATTTCTGCTTTACATAAATTCAACTCAGCTGCCTGTGCCTTCAAAAGTAGTTTCACACGAAAACACGATCCCCCAGCGCCACAACTGACAGGTGCTTCATATCCCCTAGGGATATTTGGTTTTGCGAGGATAGTGAACATGTAAATCGTTCGTTTCGTAGGTTAGTGACCTATGTTCAGTGAGGATTGGAGTACATCTTCGTGGCGCTTCTGTCGCGACAGTGAGATGAGAGCTCTCCCTCTGGCCATTTTGGAAAAAGAGATATGTCGTATCGGAGCATCGAGCGTCAACAGTATTGTTTTTATCTTACGGTCAATTTGACACATCTCGAGCACGTATAAAAAAAGTAAAACATTGTGAAATTACAAAGATTTGTTTCGCTTTGGTGAACGTGAGTGACACGTGTCAGAACAAAATTTCAGGACTGGTGCAAAAAAAAATATACGTTCAAACGCGCACATACACGGGAAAGTTGGACACAAACACACATCGACTATACACGTATAACAATTAGAAATAAAAAAACATTAATCTTGGGTCCATAAACGATGAATCGTACGGACGGTCTGGTGCAGCGAAGACGAGTGGTAAATAGCAGTAGCAGTAGCAGTGGACTCGGCCAGGATGGCAATCATGAACAGTCCGGGCAGAACGAACAGAATTCCGGAACTCAACAAGATTCCGACAACAATTCTCAAAAAGACCTCAATTCTAATCCAACTGTAGACGAGGATTCTGACAAAGCGACGAGACTCACACTTATGGAAGAAGTCTTGCTTCTCGGTCTCAAAGATAAAGAGGTAAACTTCTTAATTTCTTAATTTTAACCACTAAACATCACCCTAGAAAATTTCACAATATTTCCGCGTTTGCTTCCAATGCAAAGTCGTCCTGACAGACCCATGACTGACACTCCCTCATAATGATAATATGAATCATTAAGAAAGTGTTTTTCCCCTTTTTTCTTCAAAACTTTTGACATTCGACCTTGTTTTTGATTTTTCCGTGTACATTCGAAAAAATCTCCCTACTTTACGTGTTGAATTTATTGTGTGAGGTTAAATCCTTAATCACTTGTAGTGACACTTTTTTTTGTCATTGAAGTCAAACTCAGTGGCAAGCCCAAGCACAATTGCGAATTGTAGCGAATTCTCTTACGACTCCAACGTTTTGTTCAATTTCGATATTTTGCTTGTCTGATTTCTATCGAACAAGAAAAAATGGAATTCTATTATTTCTGGAATTACAGGGCTACACATCATTCTGGAACGATTGTATAAGTTCGGGTCTGCGTGGTTGTATACTTGCCGAACTGGGTCTGCGGGGCCGAGTGGAGTTGGAAAAAGCTGGTATGCGCAAACGAGGATTATTGTCGAGGAAACTTCTTCTCAAAAACGATGCACCCACTGGCGACGTTTTGCTCGACGAGGCTATCAAACGACTCAAAGAGTACGAGCCACCCGAGCCAGTACAGAGTTGGATAGAATATTTAAGCGGCAAGTTTTATTTTCTATTTTCATGCGACAAACAATTTTTCATCCAACTCCCGGAAACTGAAATATTTGATGTGTTTCTTCTCTTGATCTTTACAGGTGAAACGTGGAATCCCTTGAAGTTACGATATCAGTTAAAAAACGTCAGAGAACGATTAGCCAAGAATCTTGTTGAAAAGGGTGTATTGACAACAGAAAAACAAAATTTTCTTCTATTTGATATGACGACTCATCCGCTTACTGACAACTTAGCCAAGACACGCCTTGTCAAAAAGGTGAGTCACTCTCTCATTTTTGAAAAGTGATTCCAACTCCTGGATTTGTAATTGACTTGCCCTAAATTTTCGTGAGGATAATGAATTTTATCGGGATCGATGAACCGAGCATTCCTAAAGGACGTTTAATGCCCTGTGCAGAATGTCAGAAATTATTCATTTACTTTGGTCTTTTAATCAGAGGAAATACTATCTTATCTGTCCTACCAACGGCTTCTACTTCCCTGTTTTGAAAGCTTTTACATTTATAGTCACTCATTCATATAACGTTCATACGTGGCCAGCCAGGCAGTGGAATTTATGACGAGAAAACTACGCAAACGCATATTGAGGACACGATAAAAATTGTGTAATTATCGGAAGCTAACGATGCTGATTTCTGAACTTGAAAGCTAAACAAACCATTTTTTTCGGAATATCGTAATAACGTTATTGTGAATGTTCGCTTCATAAGCATTATTCACAGAATCATTTTTTAAACAAATTTTTTTTTTTCAATTATAGAGATTGATCAGAGACAAATTAAAAAACTTAGCATTATTCAGTGTGGATGGAGAGTTATCCACGAGTTCCCGAAGTCAGGCTTATCGGGATATTCTAATCTGCACTCTGGACAGTTTCTAATCCAATTGCTTTTTTTTTTAGCCGAGATGAATCGATTTTCAATGCGTTATGTTTTGTTTTGTTTTTTTCTCTGCTTCGTTCAGATCCAGGAAGCCGTACTATGTCGCTGGGTCAATGACGCCGGTCGCATGGATCGTCGGACTTTAGCGTTAGTAATACTCGCACACGCTGCAGATGTTTTGGAGAACGCATTTGCCCCATTGTCCGACGATGACTACGAAGTCGCAATGAGACGCGTGCGAACTCTTTTGGATCTTGATTTCGAAGCCGAAGCTGCAAAACCCAATGCGAATCCCGTTTTATGGGCGGTATTTGCCGCATTTACCAAGTAAACTATATGATCGCAAGGGAGGGAACACTTAGACGAAGTATCAAAGGAAGAAAGAAGAAAATACAAATACAGAAACACACACACATAAGGTACGCTGTACCGAATATTCGTAAAAGTATAGGGCGAGATCAGAACCGAAATCATTAAATTATGGCATTATTGGTTTTTTTTTTCTACTAATTTATTGGATTTCAAAATTATTTCGTACGCAATGAAGATCGTGGTTTGGATGAAAAATCATCAGTGCTCGACATATGTATGGTTGTTTATCTGCCTTTGTCCCCGAAATCATGGAGAGCGGAAAAACAGGAAGCGAGAGAGGGAGGGAGAGAAATAGATAAAAGTATGACCAATTGGGTGGTTTATTTTTGGCTCGATAGTTGTATCTTTGGCTATTAACAAAAACCGTCCGTCAAGTTCGCATCGAAATTCGCGAACAAAATATTATTTCCTTCCTTCGATTTTTTACAACTTTTTTAGTAAATTAGTAGAGAAACCATTTGATTCTTTGTTTTATTGTTTTTTTTGTTCCGATTATTCTGTATTCCACGATCGCAGAGATCTTTGAATACTTTTCGACAATGCTCTGGCACCTCTGAACTTTTGATCAAAATTTTTCCGATGAAAATTGAACTAAGAAAATTTTAAGTGGCGACATAAGAAAATTAACCACTCATGCGTGTTCATGGTTGGATAGAATGTCGAGGGTGCGTGTGACTACTTCCTGGGTGCCATGTCAAAAAAAATCAAAGCGTTTCGCGTGCTGCGAAAAACAAAAAAAACTAAATAAATTAAATACAAAATTATTAAAAGCAATTTCGAGGTTGCTCTTCACAGAAATCACCATCCCATGTGTACTGATTGAGAGCGAAGCGACTGAGAGCGAAGCGAAGTGGTTGAAAAAAATATCTAGATTCTTTTTGCAAATATCGAGTCTTAATAACGAGATTCAAGCATCGAACACTACTTGGCAATGAAGCGAAGACAGTTCACGAAAGTATTCTTCTTTAAGATGAAGATTCTCACAAAAAAAAAAAATCGTTCAATTCCTAATGATTTTTCAGGATGTTGATTTTATGCAAAAGAATCTATGCGAGAAAATGAGAAGAAAGACAATTTGATTAGTCCACTCGTCCCTTAACCTGTTGTTTCCGATTTTTTATGTACCGTCATTGTGCAAATTTCTTCTTGACGTCTTCGTTTTTATTTCATGTATGGAATATCCTATTCGCGAGGGTGAGCGGGAGGGAGGGTTTCGAAACTGCTTTGGTAGACGCAAAAACTTTATTTCCGAAGAAATGGTATTTCCTCTTTTTCATTCATTGGTTCGAACGAGGCTTGCTGGTCAAGCACATTCCGTGAGACGTTTCCCATCGTACTTTTTCGCGCGTGTGTGTGTGTGTGTGTGTGTGTGTGTGTAATGTTCGTTCAACCTTAGAATTAAGGTATCCTGTCAGATTTTTATCAAGCAACGTATGATAAACTATCACTAAAAAAGAAATAAAACAAAATCGACAAAAGCAGTTTCGTCGCATTGTTCCATAGAGTGGAGAGATATTATCTATAGATAATATTTATAGATTAATTCGAGCCATCGTTTCCTTGAATCGATTCTCTACCGAACCGAAAAAAGGGTCATCTTTGAAACTCTTTTCCAAGTATTGCTCATCGAAAACTAGAAATCATTGTCGTTTCATCTCATTTGTCATACTCAATCAAAAAAATATAATTTCATTATCTAACCGGCGAAATCCTTAGTTCATAGACAAAAATATTACAATTTTTGGGATAGAAAACATAAAAAAATTGGAAAAACCACATTGATCAACGGACCCCAGGATAATACATCGTTACAGTATCGTTAAAAAGTGCATTTTGTTGGAAACAACCTATGATTGCAGACACGAGCTCCAGTTTGTATTTATGAAGAAAAAAAATCGAAGGCACGACTGTTAAGTTTAATAAGCCTGCACGTTTATCATCATTTGTGTGAGTGAATTTTTCTGGGCTAAATTCTTCAATCACAATCCGAATGACAGAGCCAAATGTAGAAAAAAAAGAGAAACAATGCATTATTAGAGTAACTGGTGAAAAGCCTCTTGGCCGTGTACCAAAACTGTTTATATTGAGGTTTATATACGAGGGTATCCTGTTTGTACGGAAGTGTATATGTGCATAAGTTGAGTGTGTGTGTGTGTGTGTGTGTGTGCGTGTGTGTGGGCGTGTGAGTACGTGTGATTTACGAGGATTCAGGATATTGATGATTAAATCGCATCTACATTCGTGGCTCTGTGTGTACATTTACAAAGTTGTTTACCGTCGCCTTGTACGACGAGCGCATTCATGATGCAATAATTCTATAGCCTTCTTTTTCACTCGAATGCTTTCACACTCCCCCAATCAGATTGATCTTTGTTGGCACTTTCTCATGATAAATATTCCTCTTTTAATATGTATCTTATTGAAAAAAAAACTTTAAATCATTCCATGCATGAGTTTTTGCCGAGATTAGTACTCGGTCAGCAAAATTGACGATGTTCTTTACATGTTCGGTACGTTAGCCAAAAGTATTTCCTACTCTCGATTCCAACAAAGTACCAATTCGCCATTCGATGATTTTAATTAAACCAAAACACACTGTTTTGTGAGTTTATTCTGAATAATTATTTCGTCTCTTTTGTTTGCCAGATTAATTGCGAAAAGGGCAAACAATTTTCATCACAAAGTGGTTTTCTGGCTTGAAACAACTTGTAAAGAGGTAACACGTGTCTCGTTCTTCTCCATTAATTTCCCATTAGCGGCGTCCCTCGCTTGCCGTACGAACCTACTGTTCTTTCCATCACTGAAAGTTTTATTTACATGCATATTTATATAAATATTATTTTAAGTAAAAGAAGGAAAAAATCGTATGTATTCTGCTGTCATTGGTTCATAAAAACTGTGATTTATTTCTTTCTCCCTTATTTCGAACGCGAAGACTTATTCCAAATTGATGATTCGCCTTGTGAAAGTTTCCTTCTGTCTGCCTCATTGCAAAGTTGCGGATAATGTGCAATGGCATGAGACACTGGCATAAATTTTTTAACTCATTGTAAAAAAAAAAAAAATTAAAATTCACAACAACTAAGTACACGAAGAGCTACACCCTTTCGTGGGAGTTGACTCGCATAATCATGGTCTCAACTTACCACTGTTTGAACCCCTCACGATTCTAACATTTAAATCCGATGGCGACTTAGGTGTTATATACATATATAAATATTATTAACATTACTATTATCATTATTTGAAGATTGCGATAAAGGGAGATGTGTAAGATTGACTTTCGTTTCAACGATTATTTCGCATTATTTGATATAAATTATAATAGGTAATTGTACAAACAAAAAAGAACAACAAACCTTTACAGATCAGATTGAATATTATCATGTATTTACAAATATACTTAATATCACTATTATTAGGTACTGTATTATTATAAGTATAATAAAAATGAATATTATTCAAAATAGATACAGAGACGAGCAGTTCTTTTTCGACATTTTCTGAAAGGGAATCGAAATATTAGATTGGTTTCGACGACGCAACCGTTTTTTTTTTCAATTGCAATTTAGCCAGGTATGTCCTCTGCATCCTGGTTTTGATTTATTTGATTTTCATAATGGATGTTGACACGGAAATTGAAATATTTAATAATGAGTAATGTTTGTTGATATATAAAAAAACATTCGTAGCCGGAATCATTCAGAATAGAAATTTCTTTGGGAAGAATAATGTTTTTATAGAAAAAATCATTGTTTTCGGTTTTTGTTCTTTTCTCGGATTATTGATTAGTCGTGCAAACGCATGGACTCTCATCGGTCGCGTGTATTACTCCGTACTTTCCTGTAACCATCCAATCTTTCTCCTTTTCACTCAACTCTTCGACCTTTTCCTTCGTCAAGCCCACGCAAACATCTGCTTTTATTGTTCTCAGTGTCACGAGATGCGTGGGCCGGAAACCACTTACGAGCAATACCCTCTCCAGAGATGTCGTGTACTCCCAATTAATGTCACCCATTAATTTACGATAATTCAAATCTCCCTTGAATACGAGGAGAACCGATTCGCTCAGTTTGCCATACAGGTCTGATGCTTTTTCCTTCATTTCACCAAAATCGTAAGGTTCTGTCCAAAATGAATCGACCTAAAAATACCGCAAGAAAATAACACAAGAAATCATTAATAACGCTGGCTTCTTGAGTTTTGGATTAGATTCTCTCCTTACCTCGACTGTCCATTTTTTGCTTTTTAAGTTTTGTTTACACACATCACCGAGAGCTTTCAGCTCAGTATTTTCTGAATTGCTCATGGAATCGATAAGCCAATGAAAGTCGTGAAGATTAACGTCGCTCACGAACCAGGGGATGCGTTTAGCGTGGAATCGTACTTGTTCAACGATATCGTGGGCAATGAGGAAACTGGCTAAGCACAAATCCGTGAAAAGTTCGTAGCCTGCATTGTCCAGCACGATGTCAACGATTTTCGGTGATTTCGAAACATTGGCGTTGTTCAATATGTTCCAAACAATTCTTGTGTCGTCGACTAACAAATCGGTTTCAAAGGAATCCAGTAGTTCCACTGGATTTCCTACCGAATTACTCTCCGCTCCGCTGCTCAATGACAAATCACATCTGTTGCCCCATAAATTAAGTTTTAATAACTTTATCAATTCGTGCTTGCGTTCTGCAGTCGACACATTGTCTGTTCTCCTCAAGAGATTCATTGTATGTTTGGCCAAGAGTTTTATACTGTTCAGAGATTTTACAAAAGCATTTTGCTTCTGATTCTCGAAGGGATCGTACGTTTGTAAGCTTTTTCTGAAAGGAAGTACATCTTCGTTAGGCGTCGTAGTGGAAAAGAACCAATTTTTTCAACAAAGATTATAAAAAATGATGCCCGGACGTCGTGTTATTTTTGTTTCTCTTCTTTTGCAAATCTTGCTGCATTAAGTTTGTGGCATAAAGAATTAAGGATTTTTTTTTAGTTCGGATTGAAACATTTGTGAACTTACGTCAAAACGAGAGCTTGGTTAATCCTTCGATACATGTAACATTCGCTCAAAAGCCAAACGGTACTGTACCATGTTAGAGCTGGACCTTCGATAACCTGCCTCGCTTTCAGATAATCGTTCCAAACGATCGCATCCTTGTCAGCTTCTGTATTGGATAGTTTGAGGGGTGTAAGAGGTTTGTCGGTCATGAGTTCACTCCTTAATTTGCTGAGATCACCGATGACTTGTTTCAGTTCTTCAGCTGCATCCTTGGAACAGTGAAAAAGCATATCAATGAGCACCGATGATGATGGGGCATTTTCAGAGGTTAGAAAGGATTTTTCCTCATTTCTCGACTCACCCCTCCGAATCGCAGGACTATGTTAGCCTTGTCTCGACTCATTGTATCAATAACACCCGTCAAAATCACTGGAAGTCTGTCCTTCAATGTCACGTAAGCGAAACTCCTGATAAATGGGCAAGAAAAGCAGACGATGTGAAGGCTTGAAGGTTATGTTGTTATGTGCAATATGATAAAACACTATGGATATGATTTTGGGACACTGTACTTTTTATAAATTCCTGAAAGATGCACCCCAAATGGTGGCACAGCATCTCGCAATCCTTTTATGTCTATTGTGCTGTTTAAATTTGACATTTTCGAGAGTCTTCTACACGACCTACTGACCGATGTGACATTGACGAACAACTGCGCCAGCAGACGACAGTAGAAAAAAAAACAACCACACTTACGGACAGAAGACACGGACATGATCTAGGGCCACTAAGAATCATTTAAATGAAAATGAAAGGCTGAAGCGTGAGTTGTAATTTGATTAATTTCACGAAACGTTGAGAAAACCGTATATTGTGTTACGAAAATAATGAAAAACTATAATAGATAAGGAAAAGAAGTTTGATATTTTCACGTTGATTTTGGGAAACAGTTTAGCTTGTCGTTATAGCGCGTAAACTGACAAATATCTTATGGTCACAAAAAATGTACTGTTTTTCTGTTCCGTAAACGTGATCAGACGAGTTCAAGTAATCGTAGAATTGCAATATAACCCGGAGTGCAATTATCTAATCGTTGTCGCAAGGTCAAAAGTCATACACAGTTATTTTCCACATGAAAAAATCGGCGATAGAAATCACTACATCAGTAAAGTAAAATGCGAGTAGAAATCACGTTTAAAAATTATTCGACGAGTTCTGAATGCTGGAGAATCAAACTGGTCTCGCCTTTCGTCGCTGTTTGCGAATCGTTATTTTCGGATTTGCAAACCTCGGATGTAAGTTGACATATTTATTTGTTTTTCTTCGATCGCGTGCATGTTCATTCGTTCGAAAGATCGGAGGTTATGTTTATCTATCTCCGCATCCACTGCCATCAACAAAAACTCTTTTGCACAGTGGAAACCGTGCAACAATAACTATATGCTCGGAGATTCGGAAACGACATTGGTATGTCATAAGAAAATTCGACTTATTAGAGGCAGAAAATAAAAAGTTTTCCTCAACGTTTCCGTTCCCGAGCGTTATATTGCTTGTTTTCCAAACATTTTCTTGCTTGCCTCTTGTATTTAAGATGCTCCAAGCCATACGTTACAGCTGGTGAGAATTATATTTGCGAGTCTTGAGGGGTTGTCTTAGCAGGTTTTCTATTTACCAATTAGCGATATATGGGCCATTCCGAATAAAGTGGTGCGGTTTTCTCGATGAAAATTATAAAATTACATCGAAGCAGGGGCTGGCCAATGTTTCTCGAAAATCGGTTGAGAAAATAAAAACGATTCTGCCGCTGTATAAAATGTGTTCGGAGAATAAACGAAATAGATAATTCAAATTATTCGCGAATAATAACGTTCGGCATGGAGATACATCATTTTGTATAACTGCGACTGTTTTTTCTTCTACTATTATTTACGAACGACCGAAATGATATCAGAAAATTCGGGAGATTGAAAATCTCTCGAATTTCATGAGAATGTCCCATATGCGTAGTGGGATCGCGGGTTTAGCGAGGGCGTAAGCGTTTTTGTGTCTCGGGACGAGAAATATTGAAACTTTGGTCATAACTCAGAAACAGATGGGATAAAGTTTCTTAATAATTCGCGTCCGGCCAAGAGGCAAATGTTTTGATTTATAATTTTTATTTCTTATTTAATAATACCTCCTTGTTTCTACCTCATCGCAATAATCTTCGTAATAACAATGTCGATAAATAATTTGAAAAATGTAGTGTATCGAGAGTTTGTCTTCAGGACGAGAGAGTTGTTTGGCAATGCAACCAGAACGAACTCTGTTGAACAATACTGCTAATTACTACATACCACCGAGTACCGGAATAGCTCGCGACCCATGAATGCCAATGGAATCTTGACGTTCCTTCCAAAAGCTTTCGGGGCAACTTCATTGTGAATTCGTGTTATTATCGAATTCTTCGCATCAGTCACTTCCCTTCGAAATGTTTGATATTTCAGTGTCAATATTTCATCAGTTTACACCTATTTTTAATTATCCTTCTCTAAGGAATGATGATTTTTGGATTTCCCAAGCTTTGAGTTTAAATTCGAAATCCCTCAAACCCGAAACTCTTCGAGTATCAATTTTAAGGCAAATTTTGGGTGAGCAAAAATACGACGTTACAAGTTGCACGGTAAAAAAAAAATTGACAACGTTTTAAATTTCATTTTGAACAAATTTCCGAACGAAAAAGTATCAGCGACGCCCCATGAAAAGGATTATGAGCAACATATGCAATTATTCCCGATGAGGTTTGTTGAATTTGAGGATCGTACAGTAGCACGAACGTTTGGAACATTCTCCCCTGTTGCATTGCGTTGGGTACCATAGGAATCTCAATATATCGCAGCCAAGCTTCCAATGGTATATCTGGTTGCGTGCATATAATATCTAATAACCACCATTATTACGCTATGGGTATAATTATTATTGAATATGATAATAATAGTCGGATGGACAGTATATCATATTTATTATAAAGACCAAACCCCGGAATTTTCTCGGAGAGGAAAATATGAAAAATGCTTCGCGTTGATCGATCGAACAACCCGCGATCGTATTAATAATTGTGTTTTTTTTTCTTCAATGAAAAATTTATTTTTGGAAATAAATTAAAAACTTTGTTTGTTCATTATTTATTATTATTATTTATTGTTTCTATTAAGAATGTGATTTCGCATTTCTGCAAAATTCAATCGAACGAAAATGGAGAAATAATATTTATGGCGAATAAATTGAATTACTTGAAATACATTTTTCAAGGTTTTTTTTAAATCAAATTGAAATAATGGAAAAATGACGCGTAAATGATCTTGAAAAATTGATCATTAAAAGTTGAAGAAACTGGAAACTCGGTGCGCAAAACGTTAAACGTCAATACGTTTACTATCCCCGGGTAACCGCGAATTCAAATGACAAAACTCAAGCAAATTGGCCGGTCGGAAAATACCGCCGAACAAACTTTACGGCTGTACTCATGAATAGCCGACTAATTATAATCAATTTCGCATTGTTCCTCAGCACTTGTAGACCGAAGATTTGCAAAGTTTGAAAAAGTTATACTCGGATTAAGATAATCGTGATGGACGTTGTGCCGTGGTAGATAGAATTATTAGGAAAAGCTACGACGATGGAAAATGGAAAAAATGTTTCTAGAAAATTTACATCATTTTCTATCAGCGGTTTGTTCCGCAGATGAGAAAAAAGTATTTTTGAGAAAATTGTGGAAAAAAGTGTGTGGTGCAGATTAAAAAAGAATTTTTCGATTATTTGTTATTTTGAAGAAAATCTTTTGAAAATTCAAATGATAAATTGGATCATTGAGAAAAATCATAAGCACAGAAAAATCGGTGGACTAGCTTATGCACACAAAGTTGAGGATTTGACCCCGTTTGATCTTGGTCGTAATCCCAATAGTCCAACCCTTAGCCTTATCCTCGCGAGTCTTTGTAAGTTTTCGATATTCGGCAAGCAAGCTGGAGTCATGGAAGATGGCCAAATTCAGGATAGTTGAAGAAGCGTTTTTTCAGGACTGCTTGCTAACGCTCTATACATAGCGCATTCCTTATTCCACGTTTTATTTTACGAACGGATATTTTTTCAGTTGTTTTTTCTTTCTCTCTTGGAGTTGGCTCTCTTTCTTTCTTTCAAGACTCTCAAGACTTTCTCGTGAGTTTTCCGGGCTCTTTGGCCTCTGTACACAGTCATTCCCCATTCCTAATTTCATCCCCTTGTTACCTCCGCCCACTCAGCTCGGCTCTCGCGTACACTTACTCTTAATATTGCTAAATTAAACTCACTTCTACACCCTCCCAAGAGGGATTCCCCCATGGGTTGTACCGCACAGCACGCGAGTATATATATCTCGAAATTTTACGCAGCACTCGTTGCATTAATATATTATGTTACTCAAGAAGCGAACCACTGACGCAGCAGCATTATTCAGATCCGCAATTCTCCACCCTCTTTCTTTCGCTTTCGGACTCGTTACTTTGCTCTCCCCCATTTTTTCACCTCTCCCCATCTTCCAAATATAAAATAAAAATATTTATTCTTCGAGGACAATTTTTCATTTCGGCCAACTCGAGCTTATCAGACTCATGTTTACGCTCAATCTTTTTCCTATTATTTTTGTACTCGTGCTGGAATAACACTCTCGTGCATTTATTACCGATATGTATCATGAGTGCATGCATGTGGGCCTGCATAGGGCTCAACGAAGGAAAAAATTGCATTTTTCGGAAATTATCTGATGCTCGTAGGTCCGGGCTCCCAAAATCTTCGTGCCCACAGTTTTTTTTGGGTTTTATGGACGCACCACCTCATATATTGTATTTTTTCTCATTTTATATTGAGATACTGTACAAATTTCATGAATCAAATTATTCAATTCATTATTTGAGAGAATCTGGATTTTTCTGGATTTTAGTAATAAATGCAGAAATGAGGAAAAGATTTTTTTAAATATATTTTATCACAATGAAGAGATTCTCGAAAATGAACTCCATTTTGAAAGTGTATTACTTCACGCGAAACAACCTTTATATACATTCGTCCATATCCAGCAATGTCATATACATTTATTTGAGCAATACGTTGCTGGAGGAGTCTCTGAGATGTAAACGACAACTTCCGGTGCCAAATAACTCTCGTCGTTCTCGTTCCACCATCAGATACTATTTCAGAATGAAATTTGAATGTACAAGTGGTTATATAGTTTGGGTTATCTCTTGTGAAGATCGAGACATCGAGGGGTGGTTGGATCTTGAGCGTCTCTAGTTATAAGGTAGTTGGTGCAAATTTGGACCATTTTACAAAATCTTGTCATGTTATGAACTTTGAATAATTTGATTGGTCATTAATCAAATATTTGTGACGTGGGGAGCGTGATAAAAGTTTCGATCATTCTGACAGCGTCGTTGGGAATATTAAGGAGATGAATGACTTTTTCATGTTTTTCAAGAAATCAAATATTTTTTGAGCCTCTGTCAGTCGCTGGTTCAATAAAAATGGTTTCCTCCTTGCAGTAAATATCAGAAAATCCAATTTTGAGGTATGATCACCTTGGGCGAATGGAATTGTTGTTACTGATAATTTGAACGGTGTACGTGCAAAATCTTAAGTGTCAATTTCCTCCCCTAAGTGTCCTCGAAGGGCGTTCCTTCTGCATGAAAAATCAGATGGATAAAAGAGCGGGCCATATTTGGACGAACTAGTGTATATGCTCGAAGGGATATTATCGTGTTCTCGTATAGAAATAAGAAAGATGAGGCGCCCAATAATGGCACAGACACACTACCCCAATTCGAAACATCCTCTATTTTCCTCTCTCTCTTTCTCTCTGAACTATCTGAGAGTTTGGAGGGTGAATAGATTTCCGGAAGAGGTCTCGGTGGTTTGGAGTTTCTACGTTTACTGTCTTGACTCACATGTATAGGCCTCTGCAAGCTTTTTAGTGTTTCTCACCCCGAACTTGCATCCCCTCGCGGTATGTTCACTGTCTTTACAAATCCCGAGTACATACCATTGCTTTTTTCCCCTATTTTTTCCCCTTCCCTGTTCTCGTATCCGCTCGGTGGCATGGCCAGGGGAGGGGATACGGGTTAGTGTAATGGGGTAATTGTTATGCTCGAGCACGGTAAGAGAGACTGAGGATCGAAGCCCCGTGTCTCCGATAAGCCACGACCGGGGGCGTACTTAACGGACTTGACTTTGGCAAAATGCGCACCACGAAACAACCAGCCACACTCATATTCGCGTACATTTAACCCCAACTAAGCCGCGACACAGCAAAAAAACAAAATATGCGTTGAATGGCAAATTCCGCTCGTAATATTTCCCTAATTTTCTCTCCATTCGTTTTGAGGAGCTCGAAACTTTTATGGACGTTTGAGCATGCACATAAATGAGGGGCAATAGTATTTATGATACTGCATAACAATTACACTCCACAATATCCATCGTCGAGTGCCTGTAAATGCCGAATGAAGTTTCATCCAATGCCTTTTCACAAAAATTGCAAATTTTTTTTTCTTACGTTTTTTCAATATTCATAACTTTTTTTTTTACTGTGAACTTTAACGTTCATAACTTTCAGATATTCGCGATCTCAAACTTGTGAACGAATGTAATTTCGTTTCAATAACAGCAGAAGCAGCATCGACCACTGCTGTCGGTTATTGTTTTGGTTTCCTCGCCGATGCCAGAGGATACATGCCAACGAAGCTAACAATTATTATTCCCTTTCCCGTCCCTGCCACAATCGTAACTCCGGGTGCACTGTGTAAATCAAAATTTGAAAATGTCAAAGGGCTGTTTCGACATGGTACGTATTAATACGCGTTCCTTCGTAATTATGTGTTGGGTGGGCTCGTGGTTTCATTGCTGGGGAAAGCGGCAGATATATAAAGTTCATTTAATGCCAAAAGGCATGTATTTCCAGACTAAGTTAACCAATATCTATTTGGGTGGAAATGCCAGTCCATGCTCATCGGTTATCGTGAGGTTTGCACATATGAAGCGCCAACAGTACAATTTTCAATGGTCACGAATCATAAAAGTAAACCATGCGTCCACAAAATTTCGGTTCATCATTTCCTGAAGCATAAAAGTCTGAAAAACCTACAACATTAAAGTTTGAGGTTCTGGCTTGAAAAAAACGCCAAGGCTGTTGCACCCATAATATCCAAGCAGCGTCGTGCGATTGACGTGTACTTTTCCAAGTTCTAAACTCGAACGAAAGGAACGAGTCGTTTCCGGGCTCTCGTAAACTTTTTATTTTTAATCGGGATGTACATCTCTTGGGTAAGGATCGGAGATGACTATCAAGAAATTCTGTATCCACTTTACTGGAGAAACCCTTGGGGCTGTGTACCTTTTATAATTACAAGTAAATCTTTTCCGTCCTGTAACTGTCTTATACTGAGATAAAAATGTATCGGACTAAATAGTACGTCTTAAGATTTGCAGGATGAAAAATAAATGTGCTAGTGACCGATGATTTTCGGGCTAAATTCCTGTTAATTAAATCAGGTCCGTCATCTATAAATTATGATTAGAGCTCCATGAAGTAAAACAGTTGATGCGGAGTCGACATAGTCATTGCAAGTTCGATACACGCATTAGGGTTTATTGACGAATGGCGAAACGGAGTAAAACAGTTGGAATTCGTGCTTATAATTTTCTTTCTCAAACACTGCGGATTGTTGCGATAATTTACCCGATCAAGAGCACTCGCTCGCACATTCGACTAACGGGGGAAATCAACGGCGAAGAGAAAGTAAGAGAAAGAAGAAGCGGGAGAGAGAGAGAGAGAGAGAGAGAGAGAGAGAGAGAGAGAGAGAGAGACAGGAGAGGAGAGCGTTGATGAACTCATCGTGTATATTACGTCTATCAATGATCGGGGATCACGGGGAATCTCGTGGAGATTGCGAGAAGGCTGACACGCCGATGGTTTAGATAGATTCGAGATGTGTGGTAACAAACATAGAGATCTCGGGATATCAGGATATAGGATACACACGAATGATCGGAAATGCGAATACGCGGGACGGTCTCGCCGTGAATTTCCAACGTAGTAATATATATCCACATATACACAAATATCTATACATGTTACGAACGCAGGTGGATTGTGGAGATAATTTCCCCGATCAAGAGCACTCGCTCGCACATTCGACGAACGGGGGAAATAAAGGGGGGAGAGAGAGAAAGAGAAAGAAGAAGCGGGAGAGAGAGAGAGAGAGAGAGAGAGAGAGAGAGAGAGAGAGAGAGAGACAGGAGAGGAGAGCGTTGATGAACTCATCGTGTATAGAGACGGAAAAGGCAGTAGCAGACCAGACAGAGAGAGAGAGAGAGAGAGAGAGAGAGAGGGATGGAGGGATAGTAGGAGTGAGATTGAGGAAAAGGGAGGATAGGGCACGGGGCAGCCGTAGTAGTGACCCACGGGTCCGATTCCGTGCCGCTCGTGCAGAGCTTCGACCATTTGGCATTCTCGAATTGTAATCGGTTCTCCAAGCGCGTATACACATTTCCTCGCTCTCTCTCTCTCTCTCTCTCTCCCTTTATCTTTCTCACTCTTTACGCTTAAGTAACCGTTTCTCCATCTATCCGTCCCGTCTTCACTCCTGCAATCCAACTCTCTCCAATTCCTCTTTCCTCTCTCTCTCTCTCTCTCAACACTCCCTCATCAACTTTTCGGTTTATGTCCCGATAGATATACGTTCATACGTATAGGGATGAATACAGGGAAAGAGAGGGAGAGAAAGAGCCCATCGAGTCTCTCCCTGTTCTTCGTTACCCTGAAGGGTATGTATGTACTCTCCAGTGAAATTCCATTTTAATTAATTTCCTCGATTAACCGTGTACGGATTCACCACCAGCTATCCCTATGGATATATATATATATCGCATTACGTCGTTCCCCTTTGGTCCGCCACTACCGCCATTTTCATGTCGTTTATGCAACCCATCACAATACGTGCGTTGCTGCGGTATTTTGTTCACATACTTCCCGAGATAAACCTTCAATTCCAATCTGTTCCGATGAATATTCCACGCATTTTGTACAGCAGGTGAGAATTCCTCGGGCCACCGACTTAAGCATCTTTTTCAAAATACACTGGACAGTCTTTTTCATAATCCCCGGATTTTCTTATTAATGGATAAATGTTAAATTATCTGAAAATCCTGCTACTGGTCAATCATACGCGCTCTCGCTTTGCCTTCGTTGTGTCCTTCCCTTGGGAGATCGCTGTTTGGTGTCAAGGTGCTCTCCAATTCCTCTTTAGTGGATTTATGACGCGCGGCGAGAAATGACGCGTAAGAGCTTTACAGCTCTCTCGTCCACATTAACCAAATTATTAAGCGAGCCCATTCCACTCAACCAGCACTTTTTCAAGCTTTCCATTGAAGTACAAACGTTCTCAAATATCTATCACGAAATCGTTACTTTTCATGATAGGCATTCAAACGTTGGAGTGAGATGAATTAGTTCGTCACTGACTGGTCTCAAAAAATCTCGGGGTTTTGGGTCCTAATAGCAAATTCTCACGTTTGAAAAAACATCCACTTACCAATTGATTCTAGGGTCTTTAAAAGTCGTTTTACTTTGATACTAATCGTTCGCTTAATCCTTCAAGATCATCATTTTCACTTAGCCTATAAAACTCTAGTACGGTCTAATGATTGAACTTTCGGAAAACGAAGTTGACCCTAAAATGGCGCTTGAAAGTGCACTTTTCCGTTTATTTATTCTTCAATTCATTTATGAACAATTTGACGGTTGATCGTTGTCACAATTTGATAAGACTGTTAGCAAGGGTTTATCATTATGGAGAATTCAGACGGTGCCAATACGAACGTTTTTACCAACAAAATTGATTCTGTGAGTGACAGGAAAGATGTAAAACGTGAGTTAAGATACGAAAATATGGAACATCCTCTTTCATATACTTATTTATTCATTGGATACTCGGGCTTGGACTGGACGATATACCTTTGAACTTTTATAAATTCGAACCAGGCCACAGGGTCAATATTTCATTCAGATCTCGTGCATGATCTACGGTTCGATTGAGACACGACACAACATTTTTCCTCGGTCATAAGATATCACTGTCGTAACTATTTACGACGTAGTCCTCTCCTTCCATGTTCCACATCGGTACGTGCAGTCTTATGCAAGTTTATGCACACAGTATCCTGAAAGTTACATCCAATATTTACAAAGTAAGTGGATCGTGCAATTTCGACGAAAAAAATTCGTCACGCAATTTTTTTCATTGGATGCACTGTTTTCAAGTTATTACAGGATTAATGTACCGTTCGATCATTTCCGACGCGGTGAAATCGGGCGGGAAAAAGAAGCATCCTTTCAAAACTTTTCTGCAACATGGCAACGAAGCTCCGGCCGATAATTTCTTAAATATTTCGAAAACAGTGCGTCGTAGCTTCATAACTCTACAATCTTTCTCGTCTCTTTGCATTGCGTGGTATTCGACGAGTCACCATGGACATATACACGTTCAATCATTCCTCAAGCGTTAGATCTCGTAAGAAAGTGATATACAAGGAGCCAACACAACGATCGAGGTTGAGTTGAATGGATAAAAACTTAGCAACTCTTAGTTTTTCGACGAACGCCTGAATGTTTGACGAATCTATACGCGATCGACGTTTCGCTGTCCAACTTCGATGTACTATCTGCATTAAATATCAATCAACATATGTGCATTGTCGTCTGATGCATTTCATTGACCCGGAGCCGCGATCCCGACACATGGAAAAAGCAATAGAGACGAGAAATTCGATCACGCTAATTTCTCTCTCTTGATTCTTCGTCTTTTTTTGGTATCAATCTAATGTTAATTAAGATCGATCGAGAGCGAACGAGAGACGAAGAAATAAGAATGTACAGAGAATCGCATTACCCTGCTCGTCACTTTTGTTTCATTCTACTCAAAGGCTATTTTCTGCCTTTTCCGAAAATACGCAAAGTAAGGCAAATTCTGAGTTGGTTGATGCACACGTGTCTATGTATAGATCTTCTATCGGCGACAGAAACGTGCAGTCGATTTGTAAGAGCAGTGAGGACCTGTGCAAAATTCACAAGTGTACCGGGCGACGGATCGCTTCGACAAGCATGGGATAACATGGGCCTCGATGCCCGGTGGTCCGTTGAAAATTTAAAAATGCCGCAGACCGTGTGCTACGTGAATATACTATCCGTTATATATACATCTCTGTATATACTTGGATACATATATGGAATTCTTCTTGGCTTGGCTTCGATTGCCAATGTCGAAGACTCTGCTCCTTTACTGGTACAGGTACGAAGAAGCAATAATATGGAACGTGTGCGGACAAGACGAACCATTCCTCCCTCCAAACTTACAGCACGAGCTTCACGATCCATGGATCTATAACCATTGACATTCTTACAAAAAAAAAAAAACATGTATCACCCATTTCGCCCCATTTCCTGGACCACACAGTCACTCTTAGTATATTCTTGCTATATGCACGACGTCCTTTTTCTTTGTATAGTTTCAACCGTGCTCTTTCATTAAAACTCACCATTTTGATACTCGCGACTGGTTCCCGTTGCAGTTAATGGAAAACGGACAACTGCGACGATTTTGGTGAGAACAGAAGTGAGAATGGTGCCAGAAAACTGTCGGAGCATGATCTTGATTAAATATGCGTGACGAACCAATTTATTCTGAGATTCATACGATGGAAATTGAATTATTAGGCATGCATGTCCAAGCATATTTTAACTCTCTGGCAAGCTTTTATAGTGAAGAAGAAAGAAGAGAGAGAAGAATAAAAGAAATGGTGGTTGCAATCACGGTCGAAGCTCACGCTTCGTCGATCTTTCATCAAGCACAGAGCTGGTATTGGCCAAAGAGGTTCGACGAACCGACGAAATGTGAAAGGTAATCGTGATTCTCTCTTTCTCATTCACTTTTTTTTTCTTCTTTTCTTCTTTTGCTTCACGAATCACCCTTTTTTTTAGCGAGTAAGCCGGCTCGTTTTTTCGAACCCATTGCTATATCGTAGCGGTGGTAGCAGTGACAGAGTATAGAGAGGAAAGAATGGATGCGAAGCTGCTTGCTGCGATCCGTCAAAATTGAAAAAGTCAAATATTACTATTTACCCGAAGGGAGATGACCGAATATTCTTTTACATTTTATTTCGTACGTCTCCTGCCCAATCTTCTTGGGAATATCCATCCATTTCCTTTTTATTCCCCCATGTCGATGACGGCGAAATTTTTTTTCCTTCTGTCGCGATGGCTCTACAATTTTCTCTCTCCTTTCGCCGGAAAGAACAGCTTTTTGTTCGCATGAACGATTTTCTAAAAGTCATTCAGTTTTTTGTTTCGATCTCGATTATTTGGGACAAAATTTATCGAAGCCCATAATCCATCCAGATTTTTTTAAATGCAGAAACATTTTCAATTTCATCTCCTATTTCTCGAGTTTTGCTTCATTCTCATGAACTTTTTCTACGTCGTTCGTAATGGAACTTAGTTGATATTTCTAAAACACAGCTCAGTCGTTTCGTGAATTATTTCTATGCGGATCCTTCCGCAATATTTTCAAAGAAATTGATACTTACCGTTGGAAAAGTTGGAATTATTTTTGCACAGCTTTTGAAAAGTTCAATACTGTCCTGAACGGCCAGAATTTGCTCATCCCTTGGAGCATAAATGGAAAATGATTAATTTAATTGAAATTCTGTTATGGAATGAAATGCATGAATAATTAATAACGTCTAATTAATTGAATACGAGAAACATGAACTGAAAAGTGATGTTAAATTAGCAGACGTGTCATGGCATAAAATTTGGCAACTTTGGGGAGAAACAACGTTGGAAAATCTGTTGAACTTTGTTCGATACATGTTTGATGAAGATCACATGACCTGTACGTGGCGAGTTTGTTTGTGGTAGTAGGAACCTATGCACAGTATTCAATGAGTGCATTAGCTGGCTTGTCAAGAAGAAGAAGATACGTAGAAGAGGTTAAAGGTATATAATCCACGTGGTACATTTTCCTCGATATCAGGCTCGTGATATGTGCCAGACCGTTGTATTCTCCGTAATAATGAATCCTTTGACTGAGCCACGTTGTTTCTATAGGAGACATTTTTGAGCCTGTGAAAACGTGAGGATCCTCGACGACGGTCGCTTACCAGCGACAACAATTAGCATTTTGTTTTAATCCTTCGATCAAAGATAACTGCTCGTTCTTGAATGTGACACCCTCGGCTGTAATTACGTTGGAAATGCTAATCAGAATGAACCCTCATTCGACGATGACATTGTTAGAAGAAATTTGATCGAAGGCGGACGATTTTTCAAATAAGGAGAAGCTTTAGGATCGATACTTGGATATGAGAAACGGGTCCTTAGAAACTCCATTCTTTTCTGCCATATTTTAATGCTGGAACAATGAATTGCATACGGAATGAAGCCTTAAATATGAAAAAGTCAAAGCAGCACTTACCTGCAAATTTGAGTGATTAATAACGTGAGGAGAAATGATTAAAAAAACGAAAGGAACGTGAATAATAAAGACGAAACTTTCATCTAAGACTCGCAGTCGTTCGGCCATATTTATTACACGTCAGGGTAGTTATAAGAATCTCTGTATCTCTTGACTTCGTCCGTCCTCCGTTCTTGCTAGATAATAACATTCAACTCAACGACGCAAAGCATAATATTAATATAATGTTGTATAACATACAATATAATGATATCATTATTACAATACTTTTTTTTCTTCATTTCTTTTTCTCTCTCTCTCTCTCTCTCTTCACTTATAATTTATTTCGTAATAATTATGTTCATATATATATATATATAATATGTATACATACAATATTCGCATTAGATCACCCCATATACGCGTTAACGACTATACGTACGCTCACAATTACTTTTCGTGTATTTGGTATTTCCATTTCTTTGTGTCATATAATCCGTCTATGTATTATTTCGTCCTTGTATTTCGTCGTCATATTATTATTTTTCTTTTTATTTCCGATTTCGATAAAGCTAAGGTCAAAATATCTTTGCTAAGGTTTACCCTTGTATCGTCGCTTCACTCCGGAGCACCCGTTTGCGAGGGAAGGGTTGAGGCTTGTTTCGCCAATGATTTTCTTTCCCAAATTCCCCTTTCGGAGCCTGAAGCTAAACTTTTTTTCTTCCTTTTCTTCCTCCCTTATAAATTCTATGACGTAGATTTATGACTTATTTACTTCGCAACGGAGATGGGCACTATTCGAATTAAAAAATAATTCTAGATCAAGTAATTGTTGGGTGTTTATCTAGAAATTAATGTCAATGGAAGGCTCATTGAGTCAATTCAATTTCGCGTGGAAAAACAATTTTTTTTTGTGCATTCGGTACGAAGTTTTCTTTAGTCATTAAGGAAGATAACATTTTCAACGATTTTCTCGCGGTTCTTCCTTCGTTCGTGAGGGTGGATTTATACGTATTTACAGGATCCACTCACGTTTTTTCCATTTGTTTTCTTTCATTTCTTTCGTGCTAATTTTTACCCGCACTGTCGTTTCCAAAATTTACAGCTTGTCTCGCCTGATCACTATTTATTGCCAGTTCATCACTTGGCTTTGGCAATTTGAATGTTTCCGAGGTCATTCCGAGTCATTACTGTACGGGGCCATTTCATTGAAAATAATATCACAATCAATTCACGAACACTTATTACAAAAAAGCCGGATCAATTAAAAAAATCGTTTATTTTTGCTGTGGTATTCTTTTTGCATGTGACGATTTTAGGGTTTGTTGAATTTTTTATTTTTTCATCTCCAATGCAATATTCCGGTATGAGCAGCAGTTTCTTTTTTCTTCATTCTTATTAATACGTTTCCCATCACTTTTATTCAACCAATTTATTTGGATCTTTTTTTTTAATGTATTGTTTTTATATCTTATCTTGTTTCTCATTCTTTCACTTTTATCTTCACGGTTAAAACGATTTTTCGTGCCGCGATAGCAAATTTACGAGGTTCCACGGAAAAAGGGCGGGACTCTCTTTTCTCCTCCCTCTGATCGCCTTTCTCTTCTATCTATTACTCTCTCCATCTCGCTCTCTCTCTTCGCGATTTTCTTTTATCGCTGATCGTCGGTAAAGTCCAAGAGGAAAAGTATTACCCGACAGAAGTTTTTGGTCGGTTTTAACCAAGAATGAAGATATATTATGCGACGAATAATACTAAAGCTCGGCGACGAGATAATTCTTCATTGTGAAAACCTCACATCCTCCAACCTTGGAACTGTATACGATTCCCATTAATTTAATAATCAGGAATAAAAAATAAATGTCATAGAAAACTTGACAATTCTCACAAGACAGTCACGTGACGAGTTTTACAAATCTTAGGAGCATATTTTATTAAATAAACAGAAAATTGAGTGAAAAATTTGACGGTTAATGAAATGAACGTTTATTGAATTTGATGAGAATTTTAATGATTTAAAAACCGAATCTACGAAAATAGTTGAAAATTTTACAAACATAGAAAAGTTCGGTAATAAAAAGCTGTTATTCAAGGTGATTTTTGTCCTCAGGTTCGTGTGGATTGTCTATTGAGAGCATCAAAGGATTACTGGGGCGTCAGAGTCCTTTATCAGATTGAATGTTTGGGGCTCCTAATAAATTACATGGTGGCGTGTATTCAGCGAACGATGTGGCTAGCCTCAGAGATGCACTAAGTGGAGGTGTGTGACTGTCCTTTAATTACGCGATATCAAACTAAGAGTTGAGATTCAAAGAGCATTAAGCTCAAAGTCTGTAAATCCTGTGAAGCTTCTATCCTCAATCCGATCAATGGATTTCCTCGATTCTGTGGACTGTCCTGTCCACTGAGAGTTTCCTTAACCTGTTGCTTTATAAACCGGGCTGAGCGCCGATGGTGCAGAGATTTATAAACTACGCGAAACATGCTGGAGCGTGATTTTTTTATTTGAGGAATTAAATAAACCGATTCAACCTTTCGGAAATAAAAATAGCACTAAATGGAGAGTGATTATTTTGTTGGAATTTGCAATCGTGGCACGAAACATTTCCTTAGCTTCTGGATCTCGAAATCATTGTTATTCTCATCCGTATTGATTTTTGGTGACTCGACGAAAATCTCGCTCGTTATAAATCTGAGGCAGATTACAGTGCATTTATAACTTATTAACTTTCACTCCTTAATAATTCGTCGTTGGCACGGTCATGGGGGAAAGCTTCGATTCGTCGTTTTACACAAGTGACGAAATCCTATTGAATATAAAGAGTCGAGAGGGAGGCTGGGAGTTACCCAAAAATATACCAAGGGGACAATTGTTCGCTGTTAGTTATTTATCTTGCACGGAGAGAATGGAAATTGAAAAATTACCGTAACATCAGGAGCAATTTTATTCCGATCCGTAGAGAAGGATTGAATTTAGAAAATTTACGTGACCGATATATTTTAGGCTCGTTGACAATCCGGCGATGTTTGAAGTAATTAAAAATCACCAGAATAAATTAGAAAAAAAAATTTAAGGCCGTTCGCCGCTCCTTTTGCGGACGTGGTAATTTTCCAATTTTAATTCTGTCCGCGCATATTTTTGTATATAGATTACATACATATATATGTAATACGTATATATGCGCTTAGGTTATTACAATGTTATACACCGAAAGCGATAGTTTCGTTGCACTTGGTGACACTTATGTATACTTTTCGCACTTAATTTGTTTTCCTGTTTCTTTCCTATTTGTAATTGTTGAATTTTTTTTTGCATTCGTATGTTCATTATTTTAATGAATTACTTTTTAAATCGACTATTTTACGAAGCTGCGTATGATTGGTGGGCATTTTGGATCTGTCTGTCCGTCCCTGTGTCTGTGATTAAACGGAATAATGATTTTCAGTTACAGAGAAACTCGTAAAAATATGTGAACGACTTTTCTTTCGTGAGGATCTTTATTCGATTCATCTTATTGTTGTTGCTTTTTTTTCATAAATTTGACATTTTCGTATCGTCGAGACTAATCTCTGGAATATTCGTCGATGGAAACGCCGACAATGGTCTCGTTATTTTGCACATTTCCATTGTCGCCATTCCTTTTTTTTATCCATTGAAAATTGCGCCTAATACTCGTATAGAAAGCCCAAATTATGACACTATCTTCAGGCGAGCTTGTCATGCGTTATAATTTACTTCCGGTTTCGTAATCAACGCTCCTTTATATTCTGCTTGTTATTTCTTGTGGTTTGTGTGTGTTTTTATTTTGCTTCTTTCCAACGACACTACCTACTCGGTCAGTCTTTATGAATTTCGTTTAATCCACGTCTTTTTATTTATCTCGATTTTCATCTTCTCGTGCACGCTTCTCGTACGGTCTTTGGCTTGGCCGCTCGCCTAAATTCGTTGGGGCTGCAACTCGCCTTTTATACGGATGAGACAACAAAAAAAATGCCGCTTATCGGATTATCCACGTTACGACGACGTCCAGTATAAGCAGAACTCCTGTTGTCCCCAAACACGTCGCGGTATCTGAAACAAAAGTATCGAAGGTTTAAGTACTAATCAATTAATCAATTATCAATCGGAGCTGTCAATTTTCATTTTATCTTTGCTCTTAGTTTTTTTTTTCCTGACATTTTGCTGTAATTTTCGTGTAAACATTAAAATTTATAAAATTGCGAGGGCAGTCGAGAAGCATAAACATAGGAATGCAGGCGTTAAAGTTTATCCCTTCGGGCGTTATTTCTTCACTTTTTCGTCCGTTACTCGTTCTCCGAGAAATGTTTATTCTTGTCGTGCTCTTTCGCTGGCCTCGCTCATCTCTAATTACGAATCCAAAACAAGCCTGCTTCGCCGCAGCATATATTTCTCTTCATACTTTCCTCCTTCGTTTTCTCTCTTTTATTCTCATACTATCTCTTTCTTTTGCAGTTTCAACTGCGTCAAAGGATAGCTACTTCCGAGCTGTTTCCACTTCGCCGCTGAAGCGAGGAGGCATTACAAACCCGTTTTTCCCTGCAGTCATTCCCTGGGGGACTCGCCACCAAGAGAAAGAGAGTTCGCCTACTTTTTTTTTTATCTTCCCTTCGGGTTTTTCTTCCTTTCTCTCAGCCACCTCGTTTGCTTGGTCTTTTTCTCGCTCTCTTCTTTTCAATCCATTCAGCATCGTTGCTCTTCTCGCTGCATCATGAGGTTTAACGGAGTCGGCGGGTAATACGGATCATTTTTAGGTATTCCTTTTGTCCTCTAATTCCAAAAAATTCTCTTGTATCAGTTATGCGATAAATAATGTGTCGCACTTAAAATTTATTCAATATTCATATCCCAAAAGGAAAACCTTCTTCATTTCGATATTACAGAGTGGAAAAAAAAATCTTAAATTTGAAATTTCGGACTTTTAATGTCCTGGCAATCGATCGTGACGAATAAATTCGTTTATCAAGTCAATTTGTTCGAAGGCTGAATGGCTCCGGCAATATTTAAACGAATTCCTTTTTATGTGACTCCCATTACCTCTAAACACTATTTTCTTTTGAGCTCTGCTATCGCTCGGTATCGTTTACTTTCTCGTTTACTCTCTCACCTATTCCTCATCCTCACTCATTACTTCTTTCTGCCGCGTCTCTATCCGAGCACTCGTTTCCGTCTCTTCTTCTCACCCCAGCATTCATAGGGCGATGCTTCGTCTACTTCCATTTTCCATCAAATGGATGATTTGTGAACGTGCACACGCATATTCAACCACACGATTTTCATATACATGTAAATTTTAAATACATAAAGAGTTGGGAGTATATGAAGTGGAGAGGGTAAAATGGTTCTATTCAATCTCGTTTCGCAAATAGCCACATTCACCCAACCACACTCACTCAGCTACTCACGCAAATGATTTTAATTGGCGCTATTTTCGCTGCTATAAATGGAGCTATACTTATCGGAGCTTTTCGCATACATCGGAGCTCCTCCAAGAGGTATATATTTGTGCGTATGCTGAGTCTGCTATCCATTCAAAAGTTTCTTTTCTATTTTTTATCTTTCATCATAACTTTTCATTCCATCCGTCTATTTTCCAAAAATATGCTTTTCCGGGGACTACTACAAAGATGCCACAAAAGTCTACGTTCGATGGTGAAACAGCCACCATTTCATCCAGATCGAAATTCCTTCGATTCAACGATTCTCCTTGTGTGGGAATTTTTAAAAATTCATCATCCGGCTTTCAAGTGCATGGACCATCGCGGGATAGAAAAAGAATTTATAACACGAAGCAAGCGCGGCTTTTCGTTTTCACTGAATTAGACGAACCGTGCAAATTTTCGAATTGTGCTAAAAATTTAACAATATTCTGGTGAAATTGGACTCTTGAGAAATTACTTTGGGGTCGCTGATTCGATCCCCGATCAATATTTACAAACCGACACCCGTTGGTGATGTTTTCTGTTGTTGTTGTTGTTTGTAAGGAACTTGAAAATACGAGAAAAAATGATTCAACGAACAATGATGTAGAAGAAAACCGAGGGAAAGCTGAATACATAAAGAACGAGAAAAAAAAGCGATAAATAAACGTGGTTTCGCGATACGGTGAGCGAGAGGAACGTATGGAAAAGCTTTTCGCTTCACTTGTCACCTTTATCGTTTTTCTTTTTCTCCTCTTATCCGGTTTCTATCTTTCTCTGAATATCTGTTGGACGCCCGTAGGCGAATTACCTGAAGGCACCTGGGACTCGACGAATGCCGTTGGGTAATATGAGATTCGTGCAATTTGCCAATTATGCAAATTTCCATGGAGAGTAACTCGACACGCGCCCGCCCTGGCTAAAGCGATGTCGGGGATAAATATATGAGAATAGGAAGAGAACGCGCGACAGTGCCTCTGAAGAAAAGCGCTTCCAAAGAAGAAAGAAGAAGAAGAAGCGACGACGGGAGGAGCAATAACGACGACGAGTAGCATCCGATATCGTGCCACGACAATTTTACCTTTTTATATACATTTTAATATTAATAAATATATCTGTGCTTTCTCGTCGCTGAATCCTTGAAGCTTTCGACTGTCTTTTTTTCCCTGTCCCCCGGGTTTGCGGTATCGAACACGAAACCGACGTCCAATGTGGTTTTTAACGTCGAAAAGAATAAAATAACAACCTCAGAGGCAAAAAACGTATAGAAAACAAAATACATCGAGAAACTTTGTCCTCGACATCTGAACTCTTGAAAAAACTGCAGGGAAAACTTCAATCGTGATAAATAAATAAAATATCACTGTGCAGCTGATAAAAATATTTTTGAAAAGATGACAAACGAATTAAGAACAAATAAATGAAATAAATCGAAACAATTTTTTGTAAAAAAAAATGTAAAAAAAAGAAAAAAAAAAACACCCCTGTCATTGTAATCCGATAATGATGCTGTGAAAACAATCAGTTGTAAAGTGAAAACGAGAGGAAACCAAACTGAATGATCATGCATGCAATTTTTATTTTGATATTTCTGTCTAGTAAATGTATCGATACAAAGCATAAGCTGGTTTCGTTACTATCGGCAATTATCGGTTTTGCCACAAACATGTCTATGCTGCGTATGTTTGTGGGCGCGTGTATGTAAGAGTTTATATACGTAAAATGGGAATTCTTCGTTGAGGGGAATGGAATAATAATGCTTTGCATATATAGCGTTGTTCGTGCGAAAACAACTCTCGTCCCTCTGCCCAGAATATCCATTTAAATGCCCATATGTATAAATGTATATGGGGAGGGCTGTTGGCCGGCGAGCAACAAATTCGAAATATTATTAAACAACGTATTCTCGTTGCTTGATAAATTCAGCTCGTCATCGAGAGACCATTAACGAATTATATCGCGGGAAAATGCTCGATAAAAGCTCGATCGCGTTATCGTGATGAAAATCGTACATGGAATTCGGGCGACAGCGATCGGTTCATTTCCGAAATGCTTTTCCCTTTCCTTTACCCGATCAGTCATATCGTATATCCTGCTTCAATATCTATCATCGATGTGAAGCTTTTCGCTATTTTAACGAGTGATAGCCTTTCCGGTGAATATTTTTGACTTCATAGAAAGAGTTTTATCATCGTTATCATGCGATTTTTCGATGTTATAATTCGATTAAAAGACCGTAAATAGTCTCGACTCGATTAGGACCTTTTTTTCTCTTTTTTCTCTCGTTCAGATTGGAGGAAAATGCAGATGAGGAAGAGCTTGTACACGCGGAGCAAAAGAGGCTGGAGCCGTACAAGCTTTGGCGACGACAAAACGCGCGAATAAATGCTGTTCGAGATTCAGACTCTCGTAAAACGAACCCCCGGCACGGGGTCGAGAATCGCTCCCATAACTTTTGCCAAAGTTCTCAGGAAGCCCGATTAAGCCACTGTATATCCGCTTTCTGGCTGCTGGTTCCTCTTCTCCCTCTTTTTCCTATCTCTCTTTTTCTACGGACGCATCCCCAGATTTCCACCCTTATCCACACTGGCCTTCTTCTAAAGAGCCGCGGGCGACCACTCCGTCCTACACTTTCTTTCCCCCGACCCTTCCCTCTCACTTATTTCTTTCTCCTCACCAGCAACTCATAGATATATAAAAAGGCACCAAGTTTTCCCCATTGCTTTCGTTTAGGAAGCCACTTTTTTATAAGCAGTTCAACCACCAGCCTGTTATTATTACAATCATAACTATTGTTATTATTATTAAAGATTTATTGCACGAATGAAAATTGTCGAGATTATTTTTGGTTTTTTCTTACCGTTTGGTGGTTCCCAATTGTAATTTTTGCTCCTGTCAGGATCGCTTGATTTTTGCTCCGATTTGTCGATCTCGTTGAGATTCGATCCCGATTTACCTGCAGAAGAAACGACAGGTAAAAGGATTATCGTCCAATCTTTTATAGAGTTTTTTTCTTTTACCAAAAAGCTTTTCAACTGTTTGCTCGCGGTTAACTGTCCCCCTCCCGTTTTTCTACTAAGCTCTCGGGCGATCGTGTTACCATGTTTTTCGTGTGGGAATTTGAATAGCAATCACGGGCAAAAGAAAAAAAAGTATAAAAATTGTCACGCCTTCGAATATCGCAGTGGTCAGAGGTTTATGAACCTTTTAAGCCAACGGTCGAAGGGCAACGAGGCCAAATTACGAGCTCACCCCTGAAAAGGGTTTACAACTGGCAAGTTGAGGCAAAAGATCAGGGGATGGGGCTAGAATGGAGACTGGTCGAGCTTGTGGAAAGTGAGAAAAATAAATGGTTGAGGGAAAAAAAAAAGCAAAAAAGAAAGAAAAGGAAGTGAAAGAGACGGGGAGGGAAAGAGTGAGAGATATGAAAACCGAGGATACAGAGAGAGAGAGAGAGAGGGAGAGAGAGAGAGAGAGAGAGAGAGAGAGCGAGATGGAAATGAGGATAAAGTGTAAGAAAGATAGAAAGAGTTGGAGAGGATTTTCCGACACATAAAGGGTGGAGAGCAAGCAAATGGCCCTCGACCGGAGATGTTTACGCCTCCTTTAGTCCGTAAACCGAGCGACAGGGGTAGCAACTAGTGTGCAAACTTTGGGTAAACACAATTCCCTTATCCCCACTCCGAAGGAGGTTACCAAGTTGTCGTTTTCATCGTTGGGTAGGAGATTGTCGCTGCCGCCGTCGCCACTACCACTGCCGAAAGCCAAGGAAAGGTGTACCCTGATATAACAGTTTCTGCTTTGCACCTTGATGCTAACATCACAACGTAACATCACATCGTGACTTCGTAAGCGTTCTTCGGATCTCTCCTTCTGCCCTTTCCATTCCTAGACAACGAGGTATATTCGGGTATTTCATAGAGGCTTAGATGGATTATTCGATCGTTTTGTTCAACCTCAATCATCGTTCCTTCGCGTTAATCAGGCTCAAAAAGGGTTACTAAGTTCGGTTTACTCCCACGAGGGTTAGATCGACTAGCATCGAACTAGAAAAACACGTTTTCAACGAATCAATCTTTGAATTGGTTTTATTTTGGTGGATAACCGAAGCATTGTGTACAGACGAATCAGCCTAATGGACCGTGAAAGGATGTGACAAAATTGGAAGAGTTTTTGTTTTCCTGAGTCTTTTTTTTATTCGTGCGCTGACAACGGCAAAGGTTTGGCCGAGTAGATTTTTAATTGGATAGCAACATTGGTAAATGGAATCAACACGATTGGAGCTATTTCTAGCCCACATTTGGCCTCTCTTGCATCATCGGACGTATAGACAGAGAGTACACGCCACAATGTCCCTCCGGCGGTGAACACACAATAGAGCATTTCGGTGAGGTAATTATTGGTGGTGATCAGAAGCTAGCCTTGTTTGGGGCTGCTGCGAGGCTATCACTATTTCCCCTGGTCACGTACACCATCCTCAATGCTATTGGAGGCACAAGGGGCTACTCTTGGACATGAAACAACATGTTATCTCGTCCCGAACCATCTTACCAGCACATATTCGAAAAGCGATGAGCCTCGCGGTTATTCCACATTCAACTTTGAATCAGGCATACCTGATAACATCCCGTGTTATCTCTTGACATTGAGCGCCAGCGAAGCTCTGACGCAGACACGTACCATCACCAGCAAATGACCTTGAATCCATGCTGGCAGATATTCCTTGAGGGCAAACAACTCCTGTCACATCATAATCCAAACAAATCCAATTACCATGAACATAGAGGACTTTCCCAGGGGCTACGCCAACCAGATTAACCTCTCACGAAACGTCATACTCCTACCCACAACTTTCTTCCGAGCTATAATCATCCGAAACACGACGCTATTTTCAACTTGCATCGTTACTGTTGTATGAAAAATATTACTTGCGCCAACGCTATCAGGATCAACTCGGCGCTCAAGTTCAGAGCAATCTTGCCGTTGCAGCTTGCACGATGCAATTAATTCGCTGTCATTCGGACGAAGCTTTTGCAGAGAACAGTATTTTACAAAACGATCGTCACCGAGAATTCGAGTTACACGTGGAAGCTAATGAAACATCAACATTAAACCTATACCCACAATTTGTCATTCTAATTGAATGGATGCCTTGGAGACTCGCTTAATTGATATTCCAAAGTGTCCAGTCTGCAATTGTTCCTAATATCGCATAAGCGAGGTATTCTCCAAGTAGGCTAGTCGCGCGGTATCTCGACTGGCTAAATTATAATACACGAATGGTTCAAATCTCCACAGCACAGGAGTAGTGCTAACGCCTTCAGGAATGTGTACAGGTGGGGCGTCAGACGTATGCAAATTTTGGCCAAACATTGCCGTTGACGCTGTACACTTTAGATTCTGTGCGTGAAGAGAGAGAGAGAGAGAGAGAGAGAGAGAGAGAGAGAGAGAGCGAGGGGGGAGGGAGAGAAAGCGAGGAGGAGTGAGCAATGGCAGAGCCCTTTATCGTGCGATGGCGTACTAATGTATAGTACGTTATACAGAGGATGAGTTTACCATTGCTTCCATTGAACCTTAGTCTGTTGCAATGGTGTATATGCTTAGTTGGTTGCACATACAAGTAACCATAGCAACCTGGATCGGGCAGCCAATAAACAGAAGGCACTAACCGGCATGTCTTGATGCGTAAATTGATTAAGGTGTTATGCCCTTTTGCCTGTTGGAGTTGGCCATAGACAACAACGTTTGTAAGCGCGTATATGCGAGATTGACAGTGTATGGTCCATTTTGTAGGTTGAGCTATTTCGGTGGGATCGCGAGAGCAATAGGCCAAGTCGACAGATACCACTTCCCTTTCATCGCTCTGTGTGCGTTTGTCCCTTGGAGGGTTCCTGACGCCTTGAGACACATAAACCCACCACCAACTATACTGCATCACTGCTTGAACAACAGAACTGTGACGCTATTCTCGCACATGCTCGATGAATATAACACAAGATTGTAGAAGGATACAAAATGATCTGGTCGACACGACACCTGCTTGCCAATTGCGAAACCATGCTCTGGATACTTGGCCTGAGAATAATTCGTTCTTCCTACGGTTTCAAGCTCCTCGAATCACCCTTGCCGTTTGAACAACCTCGGGACATGTGTGTGGGTCGCTCTATGCTCGCGAGCTCGGATATATCCACAACAGTCACGCACACTGGCCAGATACGAGAGCCTCGTGTGTTAACCGTATGCAGCCACTAAGCTAAGCCAATCTGGTCCACGCTCTCTAAGTTATAGGCAGCCAATCTTACCCATCGACCTTCAGCTCATTCTGTATGGCCTCTTGCCTCTTACCTCCCCACCAAATCTACTCCATGTACAGTGGTTCCCACTCTATATATGTATATAGATTATGGATATATCATGCAAAGTCCATTCCAAACTGTGCCCATTGTGCTCGGCAGTTTGCACGTTCATCTCTCGAGATTTCCGAACCTAATACGCTTATACAAACTCGATAGTTATATATTCCTCCAATAGCGAAACAACACAAATCCTGTTTTTAACGCTTTTCATCATTGTGTGAATAGATAAAACTATTTTCCCTGAAAACGACGATTATCACGTCGACAGGACACACACGATTTCTGTATCAAACAGTTGCACTAAATTACTCAAATGAAGCTGCACGCAAATAAATAGGATGAATAATCATTCTCAATAATTTACGGCTTGTAATTTCAGTTGTGCTGATTGAACTCATTTGCATACAATACGAAAATTAGTCGAGTACACTTCAAGAGACAATTCCCTCGTGTGTCAGAGTTAACGATACCATTAAAAAGCTGCCTCGAATGTACACAGATAATTTTTTCGACACTTTCCAATTATGGTTTACGTTGTTGCAATCGCATATTACGATAGACGATATACTCAGTGCGCTATCACTAATTAAAATCACGTTTCCTGCAATATTCGATTTAAACAGTTATAATCAGAAGCTCATTTCATCTCTCTCTCTCTCTCTATCACACTCAGGCTGTTTCGTATTTGCACCCTTATTCCTCTCGTTTTATTAAAAGCAGTGCTTCATTTCGATTACATATGCACACGTACACATTAGCCGATAAATGGCTAACGAACAACATCGTTCGACATTATTTGCAACGAGCCAGTTACGTTCATTACAGAATAGAGCATCGGATTTTCGATTTTGAAAGCATTCATCCTTCGGCAACGGACCAAACAGGGGTGCGAATAAACAAATTGGGTAATCGGGTACATGGCATGTGAGATTTTCTTCTACGAACGTTCCTGGGGATATAACACACGATGCGACCACCTATGAAATTGAAAACTGAAGTTTTTGGCTGTAAACGAACTTGGCTTACTTTGTGGCGATTGTTGACACAAAGTCCCTTATGTTTGCTGTACGTGGCTATTGAATTAGTTAAATGGTTGCCACTGAGGAGTACACACAAACATTGATGAACATATTCCTGATTCGAATCTCGGAGCCACCAACGTGTCGCTGTATGTCTCAATTAATTAAACAATCCCATTATGCAATATTCGTAGCTGGATGCAGCAAATTTGAAAAGTTTTGCAATTCCAACGGCGTCATCCGAGTGTATTATAAACATTTCCGATCCATATTTCGCATTGTCAAATTTTCGGAGCAATCCTTATGAATATTTATTCGAATTCGAATGCGGTTATTGATGATTTTTCAAAATAAGAGCTCATTTAGTTTTTATAAAGGAGATAAAAAAAAACTTGTTCCGAGCATTGAGCAGGCTCGAAAGTTAAATCTGGAACTCGTAGTCTTACGCGGTTTATAATTGCCTCTTCAACTTTTCCATTCATTTTACCTTTTTCTGAGATACGTTATTGCTGTACGCAGTTGTATGAGGATGCGAATAAAAGTGCGTGAGTGTGGGTGCGCGCGCGTAGGGGATTGTCAGAACAAGGCGAACACGATGGTTTGTAGAATGAAATAATGCACAAGAGCTCGAAGGAAGAGAAAGAGAGCGGGAGGATAGCGGATTATTCCGGGACGTTGTGGCTCGTGCAAGCTCTGCACACAGACACGCAGAGGGAGACGCGTACACATCTGGAAAGAACACGAAGAGCAGAGTGTGTGGGTAGTAGGGAGAGGTAGCAAACATTAATGCCACCCCGCAGACCGCAGATGTTGCGCCAATTACAAACCTCACCTCCACCCCTTATCGTGAGGTTCTCTTGAGGAGAAGAGCCAAGAGGGAAGAAGAGAGAAAGAGAGAGAGAGAGAGAGAGAGAGTCTGCTCATACGGCGTTTGAAGCACAAGCCATTTCTCCATGCCGGTACCGCACCGGATACGAACTTGTATATACCGTCGCATTGTTCGACGGAAAGTCATTGCCTCACGTGACTATACACGCGTATGGGACATTCCAAATCAAACCTACAAAGTCCCATTGATTTTCAACATTTTTTTTCTTCTTTCTTGTCACTAAAAAATGCAAATTTTGCCTTCTGGTTTTATCGTCGATGTTTATATATTAAAAAACTTGGGAAAATATCGAAAAAACCTTTCTCAGACGTGTCTCGCTGTCCGATCTCGTATATGCGTGCTTGCAGGCGCGTGTTACATCTGCAAAATTCGACCAACTATAGCTGTTGAACAGCCTGATCTACGGAACTGCAGTACCGCAGACGTGTAAGCCAGCTTGACCCCTTTAATTAGCATAATTTTTTCAACTACTTGACGAATACCGCCATGACGCAGTATTTCACCCGGAATATCGTCCATCGTGTTTTCTTTTTATTTATTTTCAATCTTCACACATGCACACACAATAAATATAAAACTTGAGTTATTATTTCAATTACTTTTTGCTTATATGCACGATTTTGCAAAGAAAAGTGTTGCTGCTGATTTAATGACTAATTTAACTGATTTAGTCTCTCTCTACACGCACGTACGTTTGAGTGTGCGAGGGTGTGTTTGATCATGGAGACTTGAGGAGATCGGTAGTGAAATTACGTGGCCACAAACGACCGCCGGAGAGGCCAAACTTTATAATTCAGAATCGACTTAGCGCTAATTGCTCCTCTCGGTTGAATGCAGCAATATAGTACGTATTATAAATTATCCGTGCAGTTGTATTGAAGTATCCCATTCATCTATGCGTCAAGATTAGTGTAAATCGGGGAACTTGGCAGTACGGTGCATGCGGAGACAGTTATCATCAGAGACTTTGGCATTAAAAGAAAGATTTATCACAGTCGATAAATTCATATTTTTTTAAATCGAGTGTGATTCAGTTTAATCGATCAATGATTTTTTCATAGTTCAGTTTTTTTTCGCTGATCTCGATGTATTAGTTTCCAGGCCGGAAACTATAACGTTCTGGACATATTTGCAGGTCTTTAACCGGGAAGGTCATTAATTATATTCGTCATTTTATTATAATATGTTAATTTACACGAACTTGTGTTTCTAAGTCTATATACAGGGACAGGGTATGTGATGAAATGCACGTATATGCACACCTGTCTATGTATATACTGGCAAGTGTTGGGAGCAGTAGCTTCGCGGAGGCTGATATTATTCTTGGTTCTTCCTCTCGCGCTCGAGCATTATTAGTTCTGGCGTGTTAGCATACATGAAATATTGATGTAACAACCCCTACTCCATGCCTTCATTCCCTTCTCTACATCTGCCTCGCTCTCCCTTTTCATTTCAACGTCTATCTTGGTCTCTCTCGCTCTATCTTACTCGGAGTTGTCGAGGGTGCAGGGAAGGGAGTGCAGAGGGCTCGAAGGATATGCACCTCGACGTTATTCCTTCGTATCATATATACGAACGTGCAGAACGAGTCCTCCTCGAAAAGAAAAGGACCTTAAGAATTTTATTATGTACGAAAAATCTGTGTAACTTGCGCCCTTTCGTCCATGTTGTACATAACCTAATACATATGTATGCGTTACGTTTATGTCTGTATATATTTGTACATCAACCCTCCTTTTTTCTCTTCTCGCGTAATTCTGCAGCAGTGCAGCATGGAGTCATGACCCCCCGAGTGTGCGAACTTTGCGTCGTCGCCTCGTGTCTTTTGGTTAACCTCCACGACCCTGTTATAAGCTCTATATGTAGCTACGTTATGAAACAGCAGGGAGGAAGCCCCATTGTCTCCGAAGCGCACTCTTTAAATCGTTCCCTGTATCCAGCATGTTTTTATTTTCAAGCTTTTATTTTCGTTCTGTGGCTATAGCCCTTAACGAGAGCTAACAAATTTCCACGAGTAGGGGTTGTTACGAGTGCTAACTCCGCAATTATTCATCAGCATCGACATGAAACTAAAATCGAATGTAAAATCGGGAATTAAGAACATTTTTTTGGACAACGTTGGCGTTTCGGTTGTTGTTTAAATTTTCATGTGGTATTTACCTTGTTTCGATCCTTTGCTGTTGTGGAACGTTAACGAACTAGGATTTCCATCCACCGAATTTTCCATCTCTGCTGTTTCGACCCAGGCTAGAAATAATAGAAAATACAAAATTCCAACGGCAATTTTCGAATACGAAGTAATTTTTTTATTTTTTTTTTTATTTCGTGGAGGCAACTCACATTTCACAGCTTGATCGGTTGTTACTGGATTCGGACTAGTGGTCGGTGGTGATGAGGCTGGAACAAAGAAAAAAAGGAAACAATAATTTAATCAGGGATGTACATTTAGAGAACATTCCAGAGATGATGAATTGAATGCAATTAAAAGCGATGGCTCTGAACCAACGGAAACCTCGAATTTCCATTTCATGGCAGAATAATTTTCATTCTCAGTGCGATAGCCCAATTTTTAAAGAGCAATGGAAAGGCTGTAGAAAAATTTGCTGAAATTTTCGAGGCAAAAGAAACAAAAGACGTTAAGAAGGAAAATAATATTGGAAGGATAATCAGATGGGGGATTCTGGAAGTAATAAAAGACTAGAAAAAAATTCTCCCGAAAAATTCAATTCTCACGATCATTTACTAGACCTCACAAAAAGCAGTTTGTTGTAAAACTCTTCACTTAAGTTCAACTC